>JARHVA010006831.1:625000-820000 GCA_037957365.1 Torreya grandis
TATTACAACTTTAAAATTCATTGTTACAACTAGGGCATCACTTTTAATTCATAAAACTTCATTGTTGCAGACCTAGGCACCATTTTCAACTATTGCTACTCCATATTTCTATAATTACAGACTTGGGTTCCACTTTTTCATAGCTGATACATTGAAAATGGGGGTTTGAAGCTTGTAATTTTTATAGATATATTCTTGGTCTCATTTTGGCATCCTCCCTACAGTATGACATTTCACATTGGGGTGTCGGCTTCCATGGGGCACCCAAAACTCATCTGAAACCTTCCAAGGGATTTTTTGTTCCACACAACCCTGATCAAGGGCATTTTGATCATTTGAGTTAAGATGTTTTAATCTCACAAGGATATCCAAAGGCATTTTGATCCTTAAAAGGCATGATTAGGCATTTCGACACTCCTCCATAATGTACTAAGGCATTTTGAACCTCCATGGCTTGCTAATGGCATTTTGAAACCTTCTAGCTGCATTCTCCTCTAAGTGGCAGCACATATCTACTACATTTTTTATCAAAATTTAAGTCTAAAATTTTAATTCTTCCATAAAAATTCAAAAGCAAGTTTTAATATTTTAAAATATCTTTACTTTTAATTAAACACATTTAATATCATTTTCCCTGAGTGGATGCACATGTGGGTGGTTTGGCGGGTCAATTTATACTTAACATTATTTTGGAATAGGTCCATGATTCAATTCTAGTTCCATCACCTCGTTACAAGGCTATATTTGTTTTATCAACCTTAGTGAATTTAATTTTTTGTGTTTTTTAATTTAAATGGGCCATTAATGATGAGAACTTGTTATTGTAATAACTTTTGATCAATAACTCAGAATTGAGTGTTTTTTAATTCAAAAGTGCATGATTTTTTATGTCCTATCCATTGGTTTCATTTATTTTTTAATCACACTGAAAATATATAGCTCCAAAACATGGGTGTTTTGATCAAATTTAATTCCTCTACAAGGGCCATTTTTGGTTAAAATTGGTGAATTTTGAGTAATTCCAAGGGACACACAAGTTTCAAATTGTGTTTGGTGTCAAGGGTGTTTCCTCTCAACCCTAACTTATACCTTGATAAATAATGTGCTAGTGGATTTGTCCTTTGACCCCAATAGGAGGTACTAACCCCAAACCCCCACATCACAACCCTTTGTTTAATACTTATAGTGTATTTTCTTTTGAGTGTCAAAGATAAAAGTGTGAGGTCTGATCTAGGAGGTGGTTAGATCCCCTCACAAGAAAATTTTATATTTCTTGTTGAGATTAGTATATGAACACATTATCAGTAGAGTTTGACATCCTTTTATTTCACTAGTTTAATTTTTCATTAATGCCAATTTTGGTATCATATACAATGATAGCTCACAATTAGACACATTGTTAGTAGTGTCTGACATCCATCCATTGAGACATGCATTAAAACTTGTGAACTATTTTCTCTTACCTATTTGGATGCATTTTTGGTTGAGTCTGACGACTATACATTTGAGCATGTTATGATACTTGTCAATACGAGGGGGCATTACTAGTTATCTTGGATGGGTTTTTGTGGGCCCTACTTTATCTCTTATGTGCACATTCAATTTCTATGACTTGTGTGCCACTTTGGTGACCATTTCACTGCTTTATATTACATTTTAGATGCATTGTCAATTGAGCTTGATGTCCATTGACTAAGCATGCATTTTCAACTATGCAATTTTTTTCTCCTTGAATCTATTTAGTGTCTTCTCTTAGTCATGTCAAATCTAATTGAGAGATACTAACTGATGAGGAAAGTTGATTTTACACCAATGGTTCTTATTTGAAGACCAAATATGCTTCTTGGTGTGCATATATGGAACACTTGGTCACAATAAAGAATCTTACTCCATTCCTATATGGATAGATTCCTACCCCTATTGACTCATACCAGTATAATAAGTGTGATAACACTTGATGCAAGGTTCTTGGTCACTTAATGTTGCATGTTTCCATGGATTTTTATTACCATGTGAAGCATACATAGTGTCCCTTCACTATTTGGAGCATTCTTCAGTCTCTTTTCAAATATCCTCCTGATATTTATATCACTCTTCCTCCACTTCATATTGTCTCTTATGATATTATTTTACTCTCCTCCTACTTCTATTTCTTGTGATGCATTATTGATGGATAGTGATCTTCCTTATATCAAGCCACCACTATGGGATGAGATTTTGCTAGAACTTATCTATCCTATAGTAGATTCTACATTTGTTTCTATATAGGATGTTGCTCTTCCAGATCCATCATAGATTTTCATTTTAGAGGACTCTAATATTTTAAGTGAGAATACACCTATTAAGAGTATCAATGAATCATATCTTCCTATGGATTATCATTCTTGATTTGATGAGCCATGATCCACACTTCACATGAGCATTATTTCAGTGAATGTTCCATGCCATTCTTTGAAAAAGTCTCCTTCAGTGGCATTACATTCAATTCTGGTGCACTATCTTTCTAGACTTATGCCACACATCAAATTTGGATAAATTTCAGAGATCTTCATACTAATGACTTCATCTTACATTATGGAATGGGTAGACTTATATTACACACTTTGTGTTATTCCTTTGTAAAAAGGAAGAAACATTACTCAGTGCGAATGGATATTCTACAGTCTTTAGGGAAATGATCTCATTATCAACATTGATCATCTTATGAGTTGTACTTGGAGTGTGAACTGCTTTAGCATTATATTAGGGGGGGATTTTAGCTCTCTGTTATTCAATTCTCTCTTTTGGGGGAAGTTTTATCCTACGGGTTTTCTCATTTTTTCCACTTTATGAAAGTTTCTTTGTACATGGGTACCTCATCAGGGCTTGTTATCGAGGCCTATTTCTTCTACCAACCTAAGTCATGCTTATGGGGGTAGGGGGTGTTAGTGTAGGATATATATTTTATTTTTATTAGGTTTATTCTTACACTCATGTTTCTTCTTACACTTAAGTTAGCTTTCTTAGGTGTACTTTTGTCATAGGATTTTATCTTAAAATATTCTATCATAGGAGTTACACTTTGGTTATTCAATCATAGGAAATTGACTATTATAGGACATTTGAGGCTAGTCATGGAGGAGTTATTTAACTTAATATCCTATATATATATATATTTATGAGTTATTACATATGGAGAGTGTTAGATCTTTGTGGTTACATGATTTTACAATTATCTCATTTATGTGATTTTAATTACTTGCAGTTTGTGTATGTTTACCCTCTTTTATCTTTGTGCAATCCATGTATTGCATCACTCATGAAACTCATTCATTTATTGATCTAGTGGTCTTGGCATATTTTATGATAAAAACTAGTTCAAAATTTAGTCATTGGCATATATTATGGAGGCACATGTAGGTGGATGCACAAAGTTGGTGACAAAAAATGGTTCATTCTTGAGAAACAGTTTCATGAATTATAAAGGGAAATTTACATTTTAAAAATTGCACATGCCCTTTGAAAAAAATTTCCAATCATTAATTTTAATAGGATTGTAATACCAAGTCTAAAAGGAACACACCCTTTTCTAAAGGGTGTGCACCCTATGCACTACAAAGGGCAGATGCTTGATATGGCAATAAAACACTATTCATGCATCATTATTCTTAAGTCACTATTCATTTATGAAGTGGTATATACTATTCATATTGGTGAGGTGTCAAAACACTATTAATGATTACGTATGTGGCATGGAGCACATTTCTATGGTGTCACATGGAGGCACATTTTGGTGGCCTAATTTGTCTAAGTTAGATGCTCTTCTTTTTCACTTTTACACATGTGAATAGCCTTTTATTATTCATTAATATTATTTCAAATGTGAAGGGTGGTGGAAAATTTGGTAGAGGATACTTTTTATTTAGAAATGATCACTCCAAGTGGGGAACATGGCATATCATTGTTTTGGGCCTTACTATGTCTTGTTTGTCATGATTCATCCAAGTGGGATGTGGGGCATAGATGTTAAATTATCTTCATCCTTCCTTGATAATCTATAAATGAATGTATTCATGCTTAGTTATGGAGGGGAGTCTAGGATATAGGCTTAGAGAGAAGCCTAAATTACTTCCTTGGCTTGTGATGATAATTATGTATGTGTGTTGAGAGATAGTTGTGGAAGCTTTATTTATGTGAGGATTATTTGATGAATTTAATGAGAATTTTGTGACAAATTTATGATATGATTTGTGATGTTTTTATGTGATTGAGATTTATATGGATTTATGAATCCATTATATGTGGTTGGAGGTCACATCAACTAGTATTAGAGCAAGTTTGAATCTTACTAGCAGTAGAAGATGCTAGACGACATTACTATTTGTATGTTTTGTAGGTTTTGAATATGGTAAAGAGGAGTGGAAGAATACCACCAAAAAAATATTAGGTGAAGAAATTAAATACATGGTATAGGTTGTTGTAGTTGTTGATGGAAAGATATGAAGAGTGTGAGTGAAGAGGAAGAATAGATGGTGTGGGAGATGATGGCCTCCCTGAGATCAAAGGTGGTGGCATTGAAGAGAGAGATAGCCACATGCAAAAGTGAAGAGTGCAACCATGGAGAGTTATAGAAGAAGAAGGAAGAAAAGAAGAAGGTTGTATTTGAAGACAACAAGGATTTTTCATGTGAGCATCCCATAGGAGAAGGATTCCTCATGAAGGAGGACGTAGATGTTTTTTTTGTTGAACTAGATGAAGGAGACCCATTAGTTAAAGATGGGGAAGAAAGTGTGAAAGCCCATGAGTGGATATATGTTTCCATGAGTGAAACAAATGATGTGAATGAAGAATGCAACCTTTTAGAGCTGTATGAAGATGAAAGTTGCAGCCATGTAGAGTTTATTAAGAATGGAAATTTCATCCATATAGAGTTGTAAGGTTCTTTGGAGGAAGATATGGATGAATAAGTTGTGTAGGAAAATGCACAAGTGGAATTTTTTTTGGAGTTTCAACCATGTGTAGGGGTCCAAAATAAAGCTATGGAGGATGAGAAAAAAATCATCAGAGTTATTGTGGATGGGCCATTAGAAGCCCAGAATGAAATTGAAGAGCATGAGGATCATTGTAAAATTGATGAAGAGTTGTGTGTTTCTTGTGAAGAAACTTCGGATGAAGATGATGTGCAAGTATGTGCACATGATGACATGGAGGATGATGAAGATTATATCCATGTAGTATGTCATGTGAATGAATAAAATTACATCCATGGGGAGTTACGAGAAGAGAAATATTGCAACCATGAAGAGTTGTAGATAGAGGCAAAGGAAATATGAGAAGATTTTATTGTTTCTTTTGAAGAAACATTGGATGTGGTTATTGTGCAAGTGGGTGCACATGAGAGTGATATGAAAATTTTTATTGCATCCATGAGAGAGAAGTTATAAGAGGTGATGGTATGTGTGTGGAAGATGATCCAATAGGTGGTTGGATGATGAGTGAAGAAAGCTAAGTGTGATTTTGATGGAGGTGAATGGTTAGTGGTTAGCTAGAGATCACATGGAAGGATTAGATGTATGATAGAGAATATTGGTGGAGGTGGTTGATTTTGGTTTGTAGTGGTGGGTTGGATCTCATGTATGAATCCATTGGGATATGGATGAGGTTTTGAGTGGGGAGGATGGTTTTGGGAAGGCTAGTGTGTAGAAAATGGAAGTGGAGAAGGAACAATAATTTTCTCTACGTGCACTTGATATGTTGAATGGGGATGTTATGGTCATTAATATTTGTGACCAAACGAGTGGTTTTACCACTTACCCCATCTATGCGATCAAGAGATCACACTATCTACCTTGGGTGTCTGATGCAGGAGCATCCAAGGGTTCAAGCAATCCTACATCACCCAAAGATAGAGTGGTTTGATTTTTATTTTTTAGAATAAATAATAAGGGTACAATTAGGACAACTCATAGGATCTACAATTTTTTTTAGCTAGAGGAGAACGATGTGGTGGAAAAACACTATTCATGCAACACTATTCCTAAGTAACTATTCATTAATGAGTTGGTAAACACTATTCATCTTGGTGAGGTGTCATAAAACTATTCCTAATTACTTAGGTGGCATGAAGACACATGGTGGTGGCTTAACTTGTCTAAAGTAGATGATCTTCCTTTTGACCTTTGCACATGTGACTAGCCTTTTACTATTAATCAATAGTGTTTCACATATGAAGGTTGGTGCTAACTTTGGTAGAGTAGACTTTGTCTTTAGCAATGATCACTCCAAGTGGGGAATATGGCATATCATTTATTTGGGCCTTACTATTTCTTATTTTTCATGATTCATCTAAGTGGGATGTGGGGCATAAATGTTGAATTATCTTCATTCTTCCTTGATAATCTATAAATGAATTTATTCATGCTTAGTTAAGGAGGCGAGTTTGGGAGATATGCTTACAGAGAATCCTAAAGTACCTCCTCAACTTATGATGCCAAGAATGTATATATGTTGAGAGAAAGCTTGTGGAAGATTTATGTATGTGAGGATTATTTAATGAATTTAATGAGAATTATGTGATTAACTTATGAGATGACTTGTGAGATTTTTATGTGATTGAGAGACGTATACATTTGTGAATCCATTATGTGGTTGGACATCACATCAATGCCCTTTGTAGTTAATTTTATTTTGTTTTATGCTTAATTATTATACATTTTTTTTTTTAAATTTCATTAGTAAATTAAACATTTAAGTACAAGCTTACATTTTTTTATGTTCTTATTTTCAATGTATGAATATAAGAATAGAAATAAAATGTAAGCTTATAATTTAAATTTATTTTACTAAATTTAATAAATTAGGACCACTTTGGTTAAATTATAGAATCGATTCTAGAGTTGTAAGAGTTATCATTTGGAATATAATATTTTAAAACCCAATCTAGTTAGTATTTGGTTATTTTTAGAATTTTAGAATTGAACATAAGGTTCTCTAGGTGTAAATGTTGCACCTCACATCTATTTTTGGCAAACCAGTGGTTTTTTTAGGTTTTTGAACCTTCCAAATTATACCAAATATTAATTTTAAAAACCTTACATCTCTCAAAGATAGTGAAAGCTAAGAGGATATTGACACATGAATTTGCATACATACCACATAATTTAGACCATCTTAAATCACCCTCTAAAGTCACCTTTAACTCATATTAAAGTCTCATAGGCTTTTATTTATAAATAATTATAACCCTTAAGTTAGATTTCAAGTCAAATGAGGGAAGAATCTCTAGAGGGTGTCTTTATAACACACAAATTTATTAGGTGACATTATGATGACATTTGAGGTGAATTTAGTTTGACTTACAACATGACATTGAAGTGTATTTAGTAGATGATGTTTCATGTTATAATGAGTGATGTTAGGATGTATTTAGAGGCAAAATTAAGAATTTTTTAAAGCTAATGTTGGTGATTCATGTGAAACTATGCATCTAAATACACTTATATTTTACACAACTCTAAGGATTGTGCATAAATAAGTTTAGAGTCTTTTGTGCCACATTCATTACATGTGTAAACAAATTTCAAAACACTTTTTCATAAATCATGTTTCTACTATACAAAATATTTCACACCACCACATTTTCATGCATTACTTCATTTATACATAGAGCCTCTTAGACATAATAGATCCCATCCCACCTCTCCTACACTTTATGTAGATTATTTCATCCCACTACATCCACATGGATTTAATATGACAAAACATAGTTCAGTGACATGTTAGGGAATCCATTAGAGTATTTATTTGATTGATCAAATCAAACAACACACACTTGGAAAAATCTCAACCCTTTTACATGAAGAATATGAAAAGACTTACATAATTATACTTTTTTAACCTTAAATAATTTTAACTTCCTTATTATATTTTGTGCATAAATATGTAACATATATTTATTCATATTGAGGTTGATGATATGTTACATCCCATTTTCCTCACTAAACTTTATTTTCTTATTAAACATATATTAATGGGGTTAATATTATTTAATTACTATTGTAGAAAACTACTTTTATTTATGTTGATGTATGGACAAACATATAATGTTTATTTTATGTGACTCATTTCTTGATTGGTTATATTTACATGAGTTTCATATGCACGTGGATTATGATCATTAAGTATTATTGGGATTTAGCAACATTATATTGATTATCATTATTATGGACTAACTACTATTTGCATTTGTGAGGTGGATGCAGGAGGAAGTCCAATCTCCAAACAAATATGGAGGGAGAGTATCATCAAGGAGGATGCTACAGATGAATACATTAGAGGTGTAGAGATTTGATAAAGAACCTAATGTATACACATAATATTTTCAAACTTTTATCACTTACTAACACTTTCTATCTTATAAGAACCCATTGATTCTCAATCTCTCTAAGTTCATGCCTTAAGGGGTACATTGGAAAAGGGGTGGGAAGACCATTGATACTTCACAAGATTGTTTTACCTTTTGCCATTCATTATCTACATGCTTGTCTCTTAAAAACCTTATCCCTAAGTTTGTTCTTCTTTATTATACACTCCTTAGTCATTTACCACCTTTTGTCCCCATTTTCCTAGATTAAGTCCATTTTGACTATTTATAATACTAGGTCAACTGGGTTGACCCTATAATATTTTTAGTAAAATTCATTTAGGGTCTAGGTCAGCTGTTGGCTCACCTATCCCATGACCTAGTGAATTGTTGTCCATAGTTGTACTAGGTCGACTGGGTCAACCCTGTTAGATGAAAATTTTGGAAGGGATTAAGGTTAATTCTATCTATATATACAAGATAATTTCACCATTATTTAAATAAAATAAGTAAGATCTATTTCACATCTGCTTATCCACCATTCTAATTGAGGAGTAAGCTTAAGGTTTCATACTTTTCATGGAGATACAAATCTTGTCGTGTGGAGAAGTCTTTTGGATGCATTGATAGATTGTGTAGCCTAGACATTATTTATCCTTATCATCCTTACATACCATAACAACCTCTTATGAAGCACTTTGGCCAAGGGATATATTGAGGCTCAGGGGTTCATCTTCAAAGGTAAGTATTATTAACTTTGTTCCTCATTTTTAAGAGTAGATAGATATTAATTTGTACTTCTCTTCCATGCATTATGATTCTATATACATTAGCATCAGTATATGTATCCTATGCATGTTTAATTTTATTTTTTATTACCCCCACTTTGTGCCACAAGCTTTGGTGAGTACTAAATTAGACTTTACTTTACTTGTTATTAGCTTAGTGAATATGAAAGCATAGGGCTTAGTTAAGGTTGTTGCATAATTGTTCTTGATTGGAGGCTTTGGAAACCTCCCTTATGTGGTTTATTTTGATAAGAGATACCATAATTAGGTATAGCATATCCACATATTGGTCATGTTCTTGATTATCTAATATATCCCCAATCGAAAGTGTAAGTATGATCTATCTTCTCCGAGTTAAGATTAATTTATATACATGATGCATTTCTAATTGTATACATTTTGGTGAACCCAACATGAATCTAACCCTTATAGGTTTTATCTCATGTTTTTCATTATTTCATCATTTTATTTATTAGTTTTATATATTTTTTATACTAGGTTGATAGTGACAGTATAGTTTCTAACTTATGTGCACAATTTTAACACATAGTCACATCAAAATGAATCTATTTTGTTTGTGTAGGTCTTCCTCAAATAGGCTATTGGGTTGAATAGGTTGACATAGTACAAGTTTTCACTTCTAGATAGGATACTAGGCTGACCTTATCGACACAATACACTTCTAAACTTCCATAAAATATACTAGGTCGACACTGCCAGTTTAGTATTCTTCATAAGTTTTAGTAAATAGGAAACTACAAAACTAGGTTAACCTAGTTGACATAGTTGATAGAATTTGCAAGTTAAATCCAAGGCACTTCAACAACAATCTCACTTTCCTCTGCATCTTCTAACCCACCAAGGTTCCTTTCCCCCATTCTCTATCATTTATGTTTTTCATTATAGTTCTATTTTTCATAGTTTGTAGCCTTTAAAACTGCCCTCATATAGTAAACTAGGTTGACCCTATCGACCTAGTAATGTATTCTATCTTCTATCTAAAATACTAGGGTAACACTATCGACATAGTTCCTACCAAATCCTTACTTCAGTAGTATAATAAAGAATTTTTTGAATCTATACTATAATCTCTACATAAAATATCATCTAAATAGACACTATACTATGTTTCAAAGTTGAAATTAACACTCATATACTATTAATTACTTCACACTTTCACTTTTAGTTGCTTGCATGCTTAAAATAAATCACATAGTCTAATTAGGTGGTTTTTCAATATATCATTTAGTTGCACTATTTTCTATTTTCTTGCACCCACTTCCAAATCATATAATCTTAAAATGCATTTAAACATTTGTCTACCCAAGGCCTACCTACTTAGATTTTATCACCAAGGGGGAAGCTAACTTGGTTTTATGGCCAAGTATAAACACATGATTAATGATATATATTAGAAAGTCACCTGACACCTTGATCACTACAATGTGTTAAGTGAGGGGGTAGGCTCCAATACCAAGCTAGTACCATTGCCAACATGGATCCCATTTAGCCTAAATGTCCCAAAACCGTCCATGGATTGCTTTTTAGCTCCTTAATTACAACCAAATTCCCTATAACACTTAAAATCATACTATAATAATCTAACAACATTCAGGATGATCACTTAGTTAACACTTACTTATTAAGTTGATTGCTTTCTCTTTACTCAATTGTATGTTGTATTGTAAAAAATTAAATTGGTCAGCATTGGTGCAAAGTTTTGTGTTGTGTGCCTCCATTAGATCATCCTAATTGACCCAATTGATTGTGTGTTTCCTTTTATTTATGTATTTTAAAAGTACTTGCAAAATGTTTCCTGCTTCAGTACACTATCATTCTATTTGACACACTCTCTTACATACTTTTAATCTCCCTTGCTTGTAGTCCTAGGTCAACCCTATCGACACAATATTTTTTTCTACCCCTCAAGATATAGTACTAAGTCAACCCTATCAAATCTATATCTTTTTTTGCCTATTTTCTATCCCAAGTAACAGAACTAGGTCAACCCTATTAACTATGTATCCTTGTTTTCTCAGTTTTAAGACCTTGTTTCCAGTACTAGGTTGACCCAATCAATTTTTTACTCTTATCTATTCCTTTTTATATCTTTTCTTTTACAACTAATCTGTGTGTGGTTATCTAGTATTATTTAAAAAAATGATGACATCTTTTCAGCCTTCCCTTAGTCAAGAACATTGCATAATGAAAGAATTAGATCATAACCTCACTTATTTCATTACTTCATATGAAACTATCCACTTTATTCCTTCATATTATCCTAATCTAAAACCAATCATTACATAATGTATGTAGTTGAGGTCCTTTGTCATAATCCTTCTCCCAATACCAATGTTGGGAATCCTCCACCAAATAATCCCCTTCCTATCAACAATAATACCCCACCTTCAAATACTAATGCATAAATTGACATTACTCAAATTCTTTCTTAAATATTCCAATAAATGAAAATCATGAAAACAACCAATCATTTATAAATGATGAACATATAACATTTATTACACATGACTAGTCAACCACCTCAAGTCATCATGTCTCAACCAAATCAAAATTTTATCCCTCCTCCTCTTAGAGATTCCAATGGTAATATCTATGCATGTAATGAATAAAAAAATGTGTCAACATCTTCAAAATGAACCTTTAGCCCCATTCATTACATGCATAGATATTGGAAACATTTCTCCAACTATCACATATGATGGGATTAAAGACCCTACTATCTTTCTTAAGTATTTTTGTAATATATATAAAGAATGGGTCCAAACTAACACCTTTGATACCACCAACCTCTTAGCCAAAATGTTTTCTGGTGATGCACTTCAATGGTACAACCAACTTCCTAGACATTCCATCTCACAACTAGAGGATTTAGTGAATGCTCTAGTGAAGGAATTCCAACATGATGATCTTCCTAAAAATTACATTAGCCATTTCCTCAATGCCAAACAACTTATTAATGAATCTACTCATAATTTCATCAAACGATGGATATCTCTAGCTCACAAAGTGGACCATAACATGAATGATGATACTTTTTTAAAACTATTTGTTACTGATCTTAAATCTCCCCTTCAACACAAAGTTTGAGTTTTTCTCCCTAAAACATTAGAAAAAGCCTTAGACCAATGAAAAAGGCAATACTTTCTTATGCCTCAATTTTAAACACCTCAAACAACTACTAAATAACCTTTTTAATCATTTTTTCATAACATTTATTCATCCAAGCCTCCCCAACCTCAAAATGGAGCATCCAATTCAACCAATTTTCACCCAACCCACCCTCCCTTGAGTCTAGAAAAACTTAATAAGAAATTACCACCCTCTAAACCCATGAGCTTTGATCCTTCCAAACCTCCTCCAAAATGGTATAATCTTGATAAATTTTGCTGGTGGCATGCTACTATAGGTCATTCATATGAGTTTTGTCATGATCTTCACCAATTTATTCTTTCTTCCTTGCTTGGTCCATATTTCCATCTTAATACTCTCATGAAACAATGTTATTAAGACTATATTCAATCTTCTTAAATCTAATCTCGAGAACCATAATCACATCAATATCAACTATTTAATGAATAGAAACAACTATCCCATGCCTACACCTCATCCACTAATGTTGTTCAAACCATAGTTGATCCTTATTCCTAAACCAATAAGGAAAGGATATCTAACATGAATAATTTAAACATGTCATTGCATCCATTTAACCTCAACGTCTTAGGTCACATGAATCAAAAGAGTACCTAGTTCAAATGCCTACTCCAAATCATATCATATATGGTCCTCCTTTACCTTATTTACCTCCTCATTCCTCTCCTACACACCATAAGTCACATTCAACAACTTTAAAATATAACAAACCAACATATTTACCTATCTCCAAATGGACCTACCAACCCAATGAAAATAATTTTAATGGTTCAATGTTATCCTACCCCACCTCACATGTTGGGTGATCTTATGATGCCCATCCACATGTCCCTTCAAACTTTGGGTCATCTTGCAATGCCCATCCCTACATCTAATTACCCATTGGGGCAATTTACGATGCCCACTCTTATTCTACAATACATAATAACAAACAAATTCAACTTCAAGAAACCTTATGAGACTTATAAACTTGTATTTCACATGCTCATCTTTGATACAGATGTTAGCATAGATCTTGTTATTTTTTGTCTCCTATTTGTTTATTTTTGTGCATTTTACATCTTTTAGTCACACTTTACTAAGCATCATTTTCACCTTTGAGCTCTTTGGTTTTATTACACATTAAATTTGGCATTTCATTTTATTTTGGTCGTTATATATCTCATTTATTTTTGTCTTTTATGTCATTCTTTACCTTAGTAGCTTTATGATTATTTCCCCCCTTATTTAGCATTCACCTCATTGGTGTTCACCTTGTGAGTTGCAGTGTAAGACCATGGATATGACCTAGCCTTCCTAAAAAATTACTACATTAAAACATCTTCAAATAACTTTTTGGAATGACTAGTACATTCATTAGTGTTTTTACTAGATCTATCATACGTTAGTATGGCTTCTCTAGTGATATGACTATCATAAACATAGCCTTGGCCCATTTTATAACACTATTTTACCTCCTTATGATTAACTATGAGCATATTAATCATTGCATCAATTATTAAAATAGATAGATCTATTAATATCCCCATATTTCCTTTATTTCCTTTCATTTGAGGTTCACATTGGTCAGTTTTGAGATTGCGTGCTTACTTGTGGGCAAGTTTAGGAGTCTTTAGACACCTTGGTCTTTAGGTCCTTTTATATAGTGACCAAGTGTAATCTCTCTTGTGTTTGTCACCTATTTCACTCATTTTTGGTTTTTTGACTCTGTATCGAGGAGGAAGAGGAATATATAAATCCAAAATAAGTTAAAAGCCAAATCATAAAATACAAACAAAAGGAAACTATCCAAAAGTCAACACTAAATTTTTTAAAAGTTAAATCACACCAAAAGACATGATTCTAAACACATCTCCTTCTTCTAGTCAAATCTCAAACTCCACAGTTAGACTCATGATAGATCTAAGGTCCATTGGGGTGTAGTAGGCTAGTAGATTAGAAAAAGAGAATAAAAAAATCTTCTAGTGCTATTTAATTTCTCATGTAAGTACCCAATATTTGAAAAATATTGATGGATCTATAAGGGGACTTGAGTAATGGGGAACACATTATGGGAAGGTAGGTCCATTTTAATTTTCATGCATATAGCCTTCATGGGTTGATTTATGTACTTCACTTATTAGCCCAAGCTTGTGTTTATTAGTTAAAATTTCCTAAGTCCTTGGTGTTGATAGTTATTAGCCTTTCTCACTTGCCTAGTGTGACTCATTATTGCTAAGGATGTTCACATCACCCATGTGGTGCCTCACATTCCTTATTTACATCATATTTTCCTTATACTCTCCTTGTTGAATATTGATATTATCTGGTCACATCTTTGATCACATCTAAATTATTATGCCTCTTGATTTATAGTTTGTGAGTTGAATAGTAAGACCTTGGATATGACGAAGCCTTCCTCACAAAAACCCTTACACCATTTTCTTATCACACCATCTCATTGTCATACTAGTCATGTCATTAATTGGTTTTTTTTTTTTCTTACATTGCATCTCAAGAACAAGTACTAAGTTTGAATTTTCATCCTTTAGAGATTTTTCATTTCTCCATCATGTTCTTGTTTGATTTTTGTGGACTTCACTTACCTTACATATGAAATTTGGCATTCTTACATGTTTCTCTTTATGTATGACTTCTTCATTTTTATCTTACATTTCATTTTTAGTCCTTCATGTTTTTCTTTATGTTTGATTCGACATGCCTATCTTACATGGGGTTACTTTTCAATAGCTTACATTTATTTGTTAGTTTTTTCTTGCATTGATATTTCATTTGTCATTCATGCTTTACATACTTCCCAATGTGATTTAATATGTTCTACATTCTTTTTTGTCATTTATGTTTTACATGATTTCCAACATGATTTAGTATGTTATACGATTCTTTTTACCATTTATGTTTTATATGATTTCCAATTTGATTTAGTGTGTTCTAAAATCATTTGTCATTAATTTTCCACCAATTTGTCATTAATTTTCCCTCCATTTTTTGGTTCAAACCTTGCCTTAACAATCCCAATTTACTATTTTTCTTAAGACCCTCATATCTTTGCCTCTACTAACTAATTTTTCAAATCATAAAAAGTTTTGCAATCATGATGTCATAGAGAATATTTTCCACTACTATATGACTATATTCCATTTTTTTTGATTTTTTTTTAATCTTTTTGCACTAATATCTATAGGTTCACCTAATTTTCTTCACATTGGATGCCTTCAATTCTCTTGTAGTCTCCTTATTTATCCACAACACTAAGGTAAGTAAAGGTATGCATTTTTTTTTTCAATTTTATACTTTCAATTATCTTATTTTCTCCTTACTGCATCTTACTTAGCATCATATTTATGTGTTATTATGTTCTATTCCTAAAGCACCATTATGTGTTTCACTTATGTGACACGTGATGAGATTTAAGTGGGTCACATATATACACATAATATTTTAATACTTTTATCACTTACTAATGTTTTATATATTGTAAGAACATATTAAGTCACAATATTTCTTAGTGCATGACTTAAGGGGTACACCAGGAAAGGGGTGGGTAGACCATTGGTGCTTCACAAGATTGTTATCCCTTTTTTCACTTGTTATATACACACTTGTCTCCTGAAAACCCATATCCCTAAGTTTTTTCTTATTTATTGTAAACTCTTTAGTAATTTCCCACATTTTGATCCTCTTTTCCTAGATTAAGCTCCTTTTAACTATTTACAGTACTAGGCTGGTTGGGTTGACACTATACCATTTTAGGTAAAATTAATTTAGGGTCTAGGTCAACTCTTGGTTGACCTAGCTTGTGACCTAGTGAGTTTTTATCCATAATTATACTAGGTCAAATAGGTTGAACCTATCAGCTAATTTTTTTTGAAGGGCTTAAGGTTAAATTTGATTATATATATGAGATCATTTCACCATTATTTAAAAAAGAGAAGAAGTAATATCTATTGTGCATATGCTTACCCACCATTCTACTTGAGGAGAAAGCTTAAGGTTTCATACTTTATTGAGAGATATGAATCTTATCTTATGGAGAAGTCTTTTAGATGCATTGATAGGTTGTGAATCTTATAAATGATTTATCCTTTTCATCCTTACATACCACAACAACCTCTGGTGAAACACCTTGGCCAAGTAAGAGATTGAGGCTCGATGGGTTCATATTCAAAGATAAGTATTCATAACTTTGTTCCTCCTTTGTAAGAGTAGAAAGATATGAATTTATACTTATCTTCCATGCGTTATGATTCTATATAAATTTACGTGAGTATATTTATCCTATGCATGTTTAATTTTGTTGTTTATTACCCCCACTTTGTGCCATAAAATTGGGTGAGCACTATATTAGACTCTATTTTACTTGTTATTAGTTTAGTGAATATGAAAACATATGGCTTAGTTAGGGTTATTTCATGATTGTGCTTGAATTTAGAACTTTGAACCCTCCCTAGTTTGGTATATTATGATAAGAGATCCCCTAATTGGGTCTAGCAGATCCCCATATTATTCATTTTCTCAATTATCCAATGTATCCCCAATCGAAAGTGTAAGTATGATCTATCTTCTCTGAATTAGGATTGATTTATAAACATAATTCCTTTTTGATTGCATACACCCATCACACACCGTATAGTAAAAATAAATGTATAATTTATTTAATTTTAATTGTGTTTGATTAATTCATGCTTGATCATGTGGATTTGGTTTAGCTCCATGTTTAAATGATATTTTTAGTATTGGTTGTAGTTTCTACTGCTCTCTATTATTATAATTATTTTGACATCATGTAGTATGATAGTTGTATACATTATTTAGATAACTTTACCTATATTTGACTTCATAACCCCATTTTATCCAAATATTGCACCTAGGAGATAGTGTTCAAACTTATCCCATATTTGAACAATATGGGATTACTTCTAGGACTTTGGGTTGCTTATAATAGAGTTAAAACTCTAGGTTAAAGGAATAACTCCCTTGATTAGTCTCTTAAGATCACATAATACACTATATCAATCACTTGGTGGGAAGAGGGAAGAAATTAACATAATGTAAACCTATACTAGTGAGGTGACACACCAAAAGATTAGTCCATAAAAACACTTGCATATACACTAAGAATGAAGACTAACAAAACTAACCTCAACTCTATGAGGTTATATCATTAGTATTTATTATAGAGGTATATTACCATGCACAATTAAAAGTGGGTAAAAATAAAGTCAAATAATAGGCACTGCTAGTCCCTTTCACACTAAAATATGCATTCAATAAATATATACACTTTATAAGATCTATTAGAAGAGATATCCATCAAATAAAAATATGCAAGTGCAACATGGAAATAAGGAGAGCATATTCAACACTTAATCTCCAAGTACACCACTAAACACACTTAGGAAAAATATTTTAGAGATACAATAAACTTTAGATGTCTTATTCAAAGGACAAAATAAGGTGTCAAATAACTAGGGCTTTGCGATACTAGGGGTGTCTTGGATTACAATTTCCTAAAAGGCTTGCATTTATAAAGCAAATGAGAAGAGATAGGAGAATAAAATTATAAGGGTAAAAAATACAACTATCAAGATGAAAGAAACAATTATAAAGAAAGTGAAAGAGGTGGAAAAGAGGTCAGTAAGTCCTCTTAGATAGGTGTTCATCACAAACATGTCATTCTCCCTCAAAGTGGAGTAAAGACCCTTCACCTTCCTCTTAGAAAATATCTTGATGATGAAGACTTCTATTGAATAATTAAAAATTCCATAGTGGTTTTATAAAATTTAAAAATATCATGAAAATGTGGGATCCTAATGGTAATAGTTCTCGTAAGACTCCCTAATTGGTGGTCTTTTTCTTGACACTTGTGCTCACTCACTAGCAGTCACTCATTAGCCTTCCTCAGTTTATCTTCACACTTATCTGAGTGACATGTATTTGTTCATGAAAATGATTTATAGAGGTGTTAGGAAATTTTTTTAATACATATTTATCCTCTATTCTATCAAATAGACCTGAAAGCTTCATTGTCACACTTCTCACTTTCTACACTAGGTAGCCATTTCATTTTCACTGTCTTGTTTAGAACTGCTTGTAGTGATAAGTATATCAGAGAGATTTTATTTCGAAAATATGATGAGGGATTAATATGAGGGGTTATAACTAGTCCCCATATACCTTATACAATGATTATCACTCAACATTATCTTTTACACTTGTAGAAAACACTAAAATCTTAATAGAAATAAAGAAATAGGTCTATTCATACAACTTATAGTATGGAAAAACTTGATGGTGAGGAACCTGAGTGAGTGATAGATAAGTTAAAAACAATTTAATAATAATTTTACCACCTTTTAATTCAAATTCCTTCATGTATTCACCATTGGCTCTAAACGAGGGGTTTAGAAGGGTTTCTAGTGGTTTGGACTGTTAGTAATAGTTCATAAAATCTTGGTGCTAAAAATCAAGAAAAATTACACTAAAATAATTCTAGGGACCCCACTAAATTTTTACCAACTCCTTAATCCCATTGTATAGATGTGAATGAATGAAGTTGGCATATCAAGCTCTTACAATACATTCTAGGTGGGTCTGAGATAGTCTTAGGCCAAATTGACCATTTGTGTCTTATTCTATTAAAAATAATGGATGTAAATAGCCTTTTACTATCCCTTGGAGGTAATCATATAGTTTTGAAGTATCATGAATCCATTTGAGTGTAGTTGGAAGTCATTAGGCCTCATACCTAGTTCTAGGCCTAATAGGCCTAACTGTGCATTATGAGTATCTGACCATTTATGGGTCGTACTAATGGATATAAATCCTTCTCCATGATTTTAAAATTTCATTATAACTATAAATTTTATTTTAGGGCCATTACAAACTCTATTTTTTATCCATTCATCATTACATTCAATGGTATGTGGCCTAGATTGTTATTAGAGTGTTCTTTGTCTGAGAAAGAACAAAGAGCATCTCCTTTATCTATTTTATTAATATGAGATCATGAAAGTATAAATTATGTCCTGATAGTGATATTAAATAATTTTCAAGTATTGTAATTCATTTTAACACCCTCAAACATCTAAACTTCCTAAGACTTGTTTTATGCCTATGACTGTGCAGGACTATAGGTAGTGTTTCTAATTGACTTTAGGTTGAGGATTTATTTTATCCCTATATGTATCCTTTGTATATTATAATATCAATGGAGTATTATAATAACTATGTAAATTATTTTTATATGTTCAGTAACTTCAAGCTCATGTCAATTTCTAAAATTGCACCCTTCTATTAGTTGGAACTAGTTTGCTAATTGTGTGTGGAACTTCAAAACTCAGGTCTTTTCCCTATTCCTTGCCATATGAGAGTCACATGATAGTATCATATATCATTGTGTGGATATTTTCAACATGTCATCCAATTCAAACTCCTCTATTCATCCTCACAATCATTCTTCATTGCATGAACTAGTTTGTAGACTAGGTTGACTATGAAGGAAGAAGTTTGAGTTTCCTATAAGTGTACATTATGTCAAATTACTATGTTTCATCAATATATATCATTATAATGTCACTAAGGAATATTAAATTTCTTTAATAAACTTATCTCACACTTATATACTATGTTCCATCTTTTCATTGTCAATGCATTAGAAGTTTGTAAGTTGCATGCTTTTTTGAGCTCAAAAATAATGTATATCACTAAATACCCCCAAAAACAACTTGACATAAGTTGATACCATTAAATAAATAGTCCTCTTGACCTAGAACTCATCCTCCCATACCAAAATGTGATATTTAGGTCTAGGCTATAAGATAGACACCATTAGGCTTGTTTAGAATCTAAGAAACTTCACCATAAGATAGGAATTGTAGAACAAAGAGTTATTTCAGAAATATTGAGGTAAAGTTTACCTTAAGAAAATTTTGTATATTTCACTTGAAAAAATTACTTGGGAAAGTATTTATTAAATTATATGAACCTGATATGACTTGAGGAACTCATTCAAGTCATGAAGTTGAGTTCATATTGTGTTTTAGGCTTTGGATGGCTCTTATAGTATCCATACAAGACTATAGATAAACATGTATGACGCTATGTACCAACAATTTTGAAAAATATTTATTCTTGCTTTGAGGAACATATATAAATCAATCTATAAGGCCCTAAATTAAAGTATGACATGGATAAAGGACCTTCCATGTTTGGGAGATGAAACACAAACACATTACCTTGACTTGAAACCACTGACAAGGTAAATAACACTGCAACTAGTGAAACAACATTTATAGACTTCAATGGTACTCATTCCCAATACAATGAGGATGATTTTGACTATATTATCATGCTTCAAACATGTAAATTAACTTGAAAAAAAATATAATATGAATAAGATTCTATGTTACAACACACACAACACTTAGAAAACATTATACCATAAAAACAAATGAAAAAACTTGTAGGTGATAGGAATATGCACTCCATTTTGAGGAATAAATAGTATTGAAGATGATTCATGAATCTCAATCCACTAATTTTCAAACTATGAACATAGAGTGAGAGTACAAATAAATCAATTTCATCCACCAAAATCATTTTCCTCAACTCTGCCTAACCTGTCTATACCAGTAGAAAACCTAATGACTTGTTTGACCTTGCACATGAGAGCGATAGAGAAGGTGAAATGGTTTTCTCAATTTTTATAGTTTTCAAGGTAATCAAAACATGAAAATGAGTTATGGGGAGTTGAAGGGTTACTCCTTAAGCTTCATACATGTGCCAAACTACTATATAGTCTGTATAACTTTAGGAAATTTCACCTGTTTCAACTATCTTCTTGTTTTCAACATGGAGCCCTACAAGTTTTCAGTAATGGAATAATTATATGATTCTCACATGACACATGAGATGTTATACCACTCTTTTAAACACTTTCATTCTTATTAAAATCATACAACTCATTACATTGGCCCAAAAGTGATATAAAATGACACTTAAGACAACTATACAAGCATGACTAAGGTTAAGATATATTATTTGACATCTTTTAATAGGATGATGGACATTTACCAACCTAGGGATCCTTATTAAAGTTTGAAATTACATGGGGTTGAATTATTTTTCCAGGGGGTCAAATTAGTCAACATTTTGGCAATTTCGTAGGGGTAGCAAACCTGCTATGCTAAAGACTAGTTACTTTCTCCTATCCATTGGGAAATGGAGTAAAATATACACCACAATTGACCTTGAAAATACTTTGATCAGACACCAAAACTCACACCAAATATAAAATTAAAGAAACACATAAATCAAGACAAAGGTACACTTGTGTTCTCAAGAACACTTAGGGAAAGACACAAACAACACTTAGGCAAACTAAGTCATAAAAAAATTAACCTGAAACAAGTTTCTCCTCCCTATATCAAAGGGGGAATTGTTACCATATGTTTCTCCATGAGATAGAGAAATGCATGAGGAAGTTTCTAATTGAGCATGGGATTTGATGTCTTCATATTTTTTATGTTTTTCCAACCTCTTTGGCATGACCTTTAATGCAATTACGGAAACTATAAATATATCACCTATGAAGATTAATTCCTCTTGAATTTCAATAATCTCAATATTTTCATGAGACTCCTCAGCTGTAACTTTAAATGGTGCTTCAATAAGGCATGTTCTCTTGACCTCCATGGTAAATCTCAATGAGATCAAGTTTCTTACTAGCTTCAAGTTACTCAAGATCATAAAGGAGCTTTGTTTATTCAATCCAATCTTGGTCATTATCCTTAATGAAAACATATTTCTCTATCTTCTTGTGCACTTGACCTTTATCATTGAAAATCTCTTCAAGTTTTTCAAACATTTCAATCTCCTGTAACCAATCATCTTTACTCTCTTTCTCCTTAAGAGCCACCACTTATTAAAAGTCATCCTATTCAAACTAGTTCTCTTGACCATGTTCATGACTATCATAGTCATCATAGATTACCTCAAGATGTTCCTCAATACATGATTGTCTACTAGGAAATTTGCATTCTTTCTCAATAATATCTTCTTTCTCTTTCAAAAACATGATTCTTAAAGATTTCATACTCATTGAACATATCTTGATAGGTTTACCACATACCTTGATCAATCTCCTTGTGGATAGCTATAACTACATCTATATCTTCTCCTTCTTAACTTAAGAAGGATGCCTTGTTATTGTTCTCACCTAGTTGGGTCCCTATGATGAGATCTTTTTCACCATCACTTTAAACATCTTGGTCTACTTCACATTGAGCTTGTTCTTCTTTGTTGGCCTCCCATAAGATGAGTTATCTTTCAAGAGGGGATGTGGTAGGAGGGTAGTTTATTGGTTCATGGTTTAGAGAGAGATCATGAAGTGTAATGGAGGGATCATGAATGGGCATGGGGATAGAAGGAAAACACTTGAAAGAACTCTTTAAGGGAGAGAATGTTTTGTTAAACCATAGATATTTTTTATTTCATTGATGTCAAGGTGTATCTAGTAAAAGTTCATGGTGAGTGGTCATTGAGGTATGTGCTTAATATGACAAGATGAGTTTGTTGAGATTTTTCTTTTCTATTGGTTGATGTCAAGTTTAATATCAAGGTTTAGGTCAGCATGAATTTGTAATTATTTTGATTGAAGGTATGATGACAAGTAGGTCTGAAAGTGTGTTGTTATGAGAAAGGCCAATTGGCATTGTGTGTTGTGATAAGCTTATAAACATTAAAGGTATGTAGTGTTGTCATGAAAGAAAAAGGTACAGGTCATGAAAGATGTTTAAATAGAAATAATGTCTTTTAGTTACATAAATTTATAGGTAAAATTGTCTTATATCTATTTGGTTGATGTTTAGTTAAGGGCATGACATGGAAGGAATAGGTCAAGGCATCAAGGTGTCTTGTAAATCCTAGTTTAGACCTTATGAGAAGGCATGTGCAGATAACATGTTGAAGTGAGTGATCTTAGGAAAGTGAGAAGTTATTTGTCATTATATGGGATTATGATTTAGGTGTAGAATACTTTAGAAGTGTTATAAGTTAGGTCATTGAGGTCAAGTGTTTAAGTAGCCTAAGCCTAGTCATGGCATGAAGAGACCTTATGAGAAGATTTGAGCATGGTGTCTTGGTGATATGAGTGTACAAAATCATGAGTGGTTGTATAATTTAAAAAAAAAATAAAAAAATGTATGAGACATTGCAACACTCATGAGAGTCTCAGGGTAAGCCTATAGGGGTAGGACCTTTAGACCAAGTTTGCACCTAGACCACTCCTAGACACTAATTGACCTAATGCGATATCATGATATATTAACAAGGCATGTGAAGGATGTATAAAAGTGTTTAATCATTGATGAGGTTGATTATATATGTGATTGAGGTGGATAGTGCATGTAAAGAGGAATGAAGTTTAGTTTTAAGGCCTAATATGGTTTGCAGGTTAAATTCTAGAGAGAGAGAGATGAGAGAGAGAGAGAGAGAGAAGGAGAGAGAGAGAGAGAGAGAGAGAGAGAGAGAGAGAGAGATGAGAGAGAGAGATGAGAGAGAGGAGAGAGAGATGAGAGAGAGATGAGAGATGAGAAGAGATGAGAGAGAGAGAGGAAGAGAGACGAGGAGATCGAGAGAGGAGACAAGGCATGCAAAGTTCTTGGTTATTTATGTTTTTTCATATAATTCTAAAGATTTTTGAGTTTATGTAATCTTTTTTTATTGGTTATTTATGTTTTTTCAAGTTTTTTCATATATTTGAGGTAATAGTTTGAAGGACAAGGCATGCAAAGTTCTTTGGGTGTCTCTCAAGTACTCAGAATGAAGGGTTCTGAACCTGAGAAGGATTTTATTATGATCATCATATAATTAAACCTTTTAATGGGAAATTAAGAAGTTTAGTTTAGATTGGGAAGGGTCCTATCTCAAAATTTGAGGCATTATTTTTTGGATTGAGGGACTATCTTTATGAACTCAATATGCTAACCAAAAAGAAGATGATGACTTATGGACTATCTATTGAACTCATAAAGAGGACTATCTTGGATTGAGGGACCATCTATTCCAAAGAGGAAGAAGTTTCTCTTATTTTTCACCTTCATGATGCTAACCAAAAAGAAGATGATGACTTATGGAAAATATTTGATGACATTTGCAATGAAGTTGAAAACTACAAGGACCCTAGAAGTCCTTTGAAGTTGACTACATGAAATGGTAAGAAAGATGATATGTTTCAAAAAGAAGACATGTGTCACACATATATGCAGATGTTCAAGGAATATGAGGATTGTGAGAAGACAAAGCTCCTAAGAAAATAAACCCAAGATGTTGAGAAGAAAACATGTGTTGAGAGGTATCACCATCAAGAAACTCTAAATCATGATGGAGAAATATATGATGACTATTCAAATTTTGAAGATGACTTAAAGATTGATCCTATAACCACAAGTGAAACTTATCCTAAAAACACCAAGAGGGAGTTTGAACAAGAAATACTCTTAGAATGCCATGATACAACACTTCTTGAAAGCTTTGAAAGGGTTTCAACAAATGAGAAGAGCAATGAAACCTTTCAAGAAGACATAGACTTGTAAGAGGCTATCCCATTCATATAAATGCAAATATGCCATGGTGAGATAAAGGGATAGTATTATGAAGCATGTTTCCAAGATCAAGAATACTTCATCTACAATGGAGGCTTGTTTGAGATGACTCTATCAAAGGACATGCCAATCAAAGGAGAAAGAAAGAAGCATGAGTCATCTAGTAATATTCCAAAAGCAAGCATGATTGGCATCCTCATTCATCTCATGAAAAATAATATTCAAGGTAATTTCATTTTGATCTAGGAAGGGAGGTATGTTTGGTTAGGTGTACATAATTAGTTTCCTTTCTATTATGTCTTGTGTTCCCTAAGTGCTTAGTAGCACAAGCGTGCCTTTGATTTATGTTTTTACTTGGTCTTATTGTGTGTTATCTTTCCTTTGTGTGTTTTGAGGTCAATAAAATATCTTATTAGTTAGGTCAAGGTTTGACCTTGATATTTTAGAGTGCATTTGACTCCTTTTACCCAATGGATGTGATAAGGCTACTAGTCTTTAACTTTGGCAAGCATCTTACCCCTAAGAATTACCAAAAGTGTTTACCAAATTTGAATTTTAGTCAGATTGGGTCAACCCATACATATTGAAACTTTTCAAAAGTTTCCATATGTCTAATAGGGTCTCATGTGTGTCTAAATACCTTACCTATCCTTGCTCTAGCCTTGGTCTGAGCCTAGCTTCCTTGTACTTGTCTAGTCAACCAAAGTCAATTTGGTAAACCCTAGTCAAACATGGTAAAAGGTCCAAATTATCTTAAAATTTTGATAATATAGTCATTTAGATGTTTTAAGGTGTTACTAAGTCATGATTTTGTCTTTTACCATGTCTCATATTCAAAAAAAGCCTTTTACTCATATTTTTGGCTTATTAAATGAATTGTATGAATTAATTAAAGATGAAAATTTGTCACCAAGGAATATTTAAATGTGGAAGAGGTCATAACATGTGAGGAGGTAGTTATAGTTAGTTTAATAAGTAGTTTTATCCATGAAAATAGGGAAAACTCTTAAAAAACTACCCCTTAATGGTACTTGTACAGACTTGGGAAGTCCAACTTTAAATAAAAACATGGGAATGTGCCTCTTCATATCCCTAAAGCCTTTAACATTCCTTTTTTATAGAGAAAATGTTATATGGATCAAATTTTTCTTATGTTTCTTCTTTCTTGCCTTTGCAAGCCAAGGAGAGTCAACTTTGAATGCTTGGTACAAGCCATGTAGGTGGAGTTGAGAGGAGTGATCTTGGGGGTTGAGAGGAGTTTTAGTTAGATTAATTTTCATGGAAAAATGTTTTAGTTTCATGGCTTATCATTTATGAACCATTGTTAAGAAGCTAAGCATCCTTTTATGCTCTTGCATCCATGAGGGTCCTTATTTGAGCTTGTTTCAAAATGTTTTGCTTTGCTTTGACATCTTACTTGTTTTCAAGTGTTTATCAAGGTTTTCAAAGAACTCTCCATATTTTTTTCATTGTATTTTTACTTTGGATGTCTCAAAGGTTCAAGAAGCCTCTTGTAGGCTTGTAAATAGTTTCATTTTGTACCTATAGGCCCTGATGACATCATGCTGATGTTGGGAGAGATGTACTTGTGATCCAATTGCTTAACATTGTATAATATGCATTAAAATGCCAAAGAGAACATTTCCTAGGATTCTTTTCATCTTATATCACCCTCACTACCTTACACTCAAAAGTATACACCCACAAGTGCCATATGTAGAGTTTTAGAGGTGTTATATAGATGGATGATTGACAGGGTTGAATTTCCCTAAGGTATATGAAATAGTTTGATACCTTGGGGATCATTTTTATGACCTTTGGTAACTCATTATGACATTAAGGAATCATCCCATAGTAAATTTTGAGTTTTTAGGGACTTTGTCCCTAAAGGAACCAAACAGAGGTCATGGAGGTTTTATAGATGTCCTACACATTATTTGCTAAGAAAATTATAACACCTAAGTATTCTCATCTTTTAGTCCCATGATATGACTAACAATATTTAAATATTGGATAAGGGAAGACCTATGGAAACTAATGTTTTAGATGTCCAAAAGTACTCCTGAAACCACTGAATTATAATAGTGAATTCTACATGTTTGAGCCTTAAGTGACTATTGGCCTTAAGAAGAATCAATGCATACTCTTATGATTGGATGATCACATGGTGAGTAAGAGATATTAGGGAGCATGAGTTTCATCTATTTTATGTTGCTATGTAATACTTTAGACCTTCAAGCTCATACCCTATCTATACATAGGGCAAAATCAACACCTACAACCAACATAAGCTCAAGCTTGAAAAGGTGGCTTTTTCATTGAAATACATGAATGTTTTGATCTGTTTGGTGTTTTTAAATGTTGAAAATATTATTTAAAGGTTTCAAGGAATAGGTGATGCCATTCATGTATTATCCACACCTACAAAGACACCTACATATAGGGTCTCCAAGAAGAACAACAGAGTCAGTTGGGTGGTAAGACAATGAATAAGACTAGGTTGTAAAGTGATTGTTTAAGCTAAAATAAGTGTTAAATAGATCCAAACCAATGTAAATGATCATGAAATATTAGATAAATGTCTTCAATCATTTCATCAAGTCAAACTAGAAAAGGATACCCTACAGGCAGGGGTCAAAAAAGAGTGTCTCCATCTTGAACTAGTATGAAATATAATAAGGACTATGACATTCTTAAGTGAGATGCCACTAGAAGAGGGAATTTTATGAACTTATAAGGTCTAAATTGGGTCTAATAATATTATATGAGATTCATGAGCTCTATATAGGACAAACTAACCTATAGTCATGGGTAGAGGTACAGTGTATTAGTCAGGCAGATAGTGAATAAGAAGGTTGATGCTAGAATGATGCCTCAAGCTTTACAAGGGGATGGTACTTCCAATATATACATGGAAACCTAAATAGGTTCAGTTTGGGTCTCTAATTTTTTTTTTTTTTAGATCATCAAATACCAATTTACACCTACATGGGTGAAAATATAGGTTTGTCTCAATCAATAGAGGTCAAAATGATGGAGGTCAAGTGAGAGCATGTAAGGTCTTTGAGTGATCAAGGTGTTGAATGGGAGTAAAATGGAGTAAGAGACACTATAAAATTTATATAAAAATATACAAATATTTTTTACATTGAAATTCAAGTAAAAAAGGGAGTTTAATAAAGCAAACATAGTCAATGTTTCAATACCCCTACACAATTTGCCTATGCAAACTCAGTATTAGAAATTTGTGGTTTTTAATTGTCAAATCATGTATTCAGGAGTTTAAAATTGGTAAATATAATACTTGGAACTTTAGGAACACCATCAAATAATTTTTTTTTATGAAAAGGCAAGGAAAAACCTCTCTATTTTGTCTCATAGGTAGAGCACTTTTCTCATGCCTAAACCCTGTAAACTTGTAAAATTAGGATGAATCATGGGCCATAAGATAAGGAGAGACTCAAAAAGTGTTTGGAGAGGTGTAACACACCTAGTAAATTGTGTGAAAACAAACTAAAAGGTATGAAAATAGGTAGGGTGCTCTAAGCTTCAAGGGTTGTAGTTAAACCCAAAGGGTAGTGTTAAGGCCTAGGAGCCAAAGGGGGAATCATATTCATTCACAACATTGAGAAAGTTACCTAATTGATTTATTCATGTTTGGAGAAGTATAAATAAAGTGTTTAAACCATCACAAGGTAGGGGAATGCATTAAGGGGTTATGTTGAGCCTCAGTTACAAGTAGACCTAGAAAGCAAGATAAGACCTAGTTTCCAAGTGAGAAGCCTTCCAAACTTTTAGCATAAAGAAAACATGGATACCTATTGGATCACATTTTTGGAATATATCTAGAGGTTTTTGAGCCTTTTATTTATAAATAAGTTCATCAAAAGGCCATTTTTTGGCTCAAAGTCACTAAGACCTTACAAAATGCATAAAGATGACTTGAGTGACCATCTTGAGATGCTTAGAACTATCATGATAGTTTATATGGAGGGTAAATGTATTTGGAAGTGTTAGAGTGGGTCCCTAAAGTGTTATAAGAGTCATCAATCAAAAATTTGAATGTCTATTCGTCATGAACAAAGGCTAAGACCTAAAGTGACTCTAAAACCCTCACAAACCCTCTCTTAGACATGATGGAGGAGATAATAAAAATGGAATATCCAAATGTAGTGGAAATTCCATGAAACAAATTAAAGGCGATAGAGGACTCTCCAAGGCTCCTCCCCATTTAACTGAGGTGTACTACAACTATACAAAATAGGTATAATAGAGCTTATTTTGATAGTTTTATGTGTTTTACAGGCATGGATAACTTTAAAAATATGAAACCACCTTGGGAAGAGATATTAGGACTTATTATAAGTCCTCATGTCCAAATATTGAGATATATAATCTCCTAAGTATGCCTTTCATCTCATTCATCTCAGCTAGTCATAGTGAATAAGCAATGAACACTTGTTGAAAAGGTTAAGAGGTCTAATTAGGAATCCTTTTAAGGCTTGATTCATGAATCTGATGACTTGGAAACTATTGATAGGTGTCATTCCTCCTTGTGCATAGATTAAATTGTATAATTGGAAGCATATTGTGTGCCAAGTGTGAGAGGTGCATGGGAAGAAGTTATTTGTGACTATTAGGGATGATTTCTCATGGATAGAAGAATTTGGATGATTATGGACCATTATAAAGCATGTAGGGTCTTTCTTGTAACCCATACCCTTTATATAAATCATCAAATCTGACCCTATTTATTGATGAGGTAGTTTTGTGAAGGCAAATCATGGAGATAGTTTCTTATGAAAGCAAGAGAGAATATACGCCACATATGGAGGAGTTTAATGACTTGGGAGACATTTGTCCTTATTTTCCTTATAGGACCTATCTCATGCCTAATTAAATGATTATTATAACTCTTTCTCCTTTCTTGATAAGTGTCTTAGTGACTCTTGAGCTTCCCTTTTTCTCTCTCCTCTCACAATTGTTATAAATACTAGCCTTTTTGAGTATTCCATAGATCTCTCCACATGAATATGGTGAATACCTACTCAATTTTTGCCTTGAACTAATAAATAATGTTGTTTTACCTCATTCATGAATCCATGAAGTGCATGTTAGGGTTTTTGGTCTAGTGTAAGTGTATTTTGCTTACCTTCACATGTTACTCTTCCTAGTGCCTTGCACGGATTAAAATCTCTCTTTTTTAGGTTATAAAGAAGTGTCTAATGTGGATTGCAGGTATAGTGAGTAGCTCATTCATTAGTGTTTCTAGAAGACCTTTTTTCTAAGTCCTCCTAGCCTAGACTCTCTCTAAGACCCAATACTTGAAACATTGATATAGAAGAGGAGTGTTTTATTGAATGAAGTGTATGTGTGGGATTCTCTTTGGTTTCAAAGGAATTGTAAGTGGTGTGAGTAGACTATCTATGTTTTATATCACCTCCCATAGATTAGATTTGTTTCCATTTATCCTTCTCCCTTTATACCCAAAAAAATTAATAGTAGGTTTGATCTATACTAATACATCAAGGGAACTAGCCCTAATCTAGAGATCCACTTCAAATTTGGGTCACCCTAAGGTGGTTCCATTATGCCATTTGAACAAGGAGAGACTTATCATCTCCTTAAGGGGAAGAAGTTCAAGTGACAATAATTTTTGGCATGCCTAATGGGACACTTGTTCCAAAAATTTGAGGAGTTTTGGTGTTCTCCTCAAGATACCTAACTTTGGAGGCAATTTTACTAAAAACACCAATGGTGACTCCAAGCATAAATATACTAGTTAAGCAGTCTAGGCACTATGATTGAAGTTTTTTCTTGTTCTATACACTTTTCATGTATGATTCATGGATTATTTTGTTGTTGACTTTGTCTTAACACAAGTTGGTGAGACATATCCATCTTTGCCCATTCCTTCTCACTATGAACAAGACCTTGGCCAATCTTGTCATTATCCTTATCAATCTTATATTGCCTATAATCAGCCCTATCAAGCTTATGCTTCACCTAGTCCACATAATTCCTCTCCAAGTCAATCCATTACAAGTTTCAAGAAGACTCTCATTAGCTACAAAGACTATATGTTAGACCTTGATACTAGAAATGGTTGTGGTCAAGTCATCCCTAGTGATTATGTCAAGAGTGTGAGGGATGCTTTAGAGCTAGTCAAGAGATAATGAATGCCCATTGAGAGAGATAATTGGCAAGGCATTACGGGTGAAATGCTTGATGTTTTTGGTCTAATTTTCCACATAGAAGAGAGGTTGAAAGCTCATGAAATAGCTCATTTTTTTTAGTTCCAATACACCCCACATCAGCTTTCAAGTGTGTCAACTATGCATTTTCAAAATTTTAATCCAATCATGCTTCAAAATCCCCCAAGGCCATCTCCTTCATCTCATCCAGTTATAGTGAACAAGCAGTGAACATTTGGTGAAAAGGGTGAGAGTTCTAATTGGGAAGCATTTTAAGGCTTGATTAATGAACCTAATGACTTGGAAACTATTGATAGGTATCATTCCTCCTTATGAATTGATTATATTGTATAATTGGAAAAATTTTGTGTGGTAAGTGTGGGAGGTGCATGGGAAGGAGTTATTTATGACTATCAAGGATGTTTGCTCATGGACAAAAGAATTTGGATGATTATGGACCATTCTAATACATGTAGGGGAATTTTTAGTAACCCTTCCCCTTTTGATCAATCATTACACCTGACCCTATTTAGTGATGAGGTATTTTTGTGAAGGCAAATCATGGAGATAGTTTCTTATACAAACAAGAGAGAATCTATGCCACATATGGAGGAGTTTAATGACTTGGGAGACATTTATCCACATTTTACTTATAAGACCTATCTCATCCCTAATTATATGACTATTTTAACTCCTCCTTTCTTGACAAGTGTCTTTTTGATTCTTGAGCTTCCCTTTTTCTCTCTCCTCTCCTAATTGCTATAAATATTAGCCTTTTTGGCTATTGTATAGATCTCTCCACCTGAGTATGGTGAATTCCTACTCAATTTTTGACTTGAAATAATAAATAATGATATTTTAACTCATTCATGACTACATGAAGTGCATGTTATGTTTTTTGGTATAATGCAAGTGTATTATACTTACCTTCATATGTTACTCTTCCTAGTGCCTTACATGGATTGAAAGATCTCTTTTACAAGTCAGTAAGAAGTGTCTAATGTGGATTTCATGTATAGTGAATAGCCCATTCATTAGTGTTTATAGAAGACCTATTATCTAAGCCCTCCTATCCTAGACTCTCTCTAAGGCCCCATGCTTGAAACATTGATGTAAAAGAGGAGTGTTTAATTGAATGAAGTGTATGTGTGGGATTCTCTTTGTTTTCAAATGCATTATAAGTGGTGTGAGTAGACTATCTATTTGGTGTATCACCTCCCCTATATTATAGTTATTTCCAATTATCCTTCTCCCTTTCCCCGTAAAATAAAATTAGTAGTAGGCTTGATCTATAGTGATACATCAAGGGAACTGGCCCTAATCTAGAGATCCACCTCAAATTTGGGTCACCCACATCCTTGAGGTGGTTACATTGTGCCACTTGAATGAGGAGAGACTTATCATCTCCTCAATGGGTGAAAGTTTAAGTGACAACACTTTTCATGTATTAGATTGGAATGCTTTATAGGTTCTAAATCTTGGGGTGGTCATAGTAGAACTAGTCAAAATAATTAACATTCACAAACTTATTTTGTGTAATAGAGAAGTGTCATGCTACAAGCTCCAATGGGACCAATATTCTGAGGATAGTGCCACTTGAGAGGACTATGATTAGTTCTATAGGCTATTTCCATATTTATTATTTAGAGACTTTACTGTTGTTATTTGATTTGATATTATGTGCTATTTGATTTCATAACTTTGGTTTATAATTAGTGTCATCAAGATGATGATTAGTTTTAGAGGGAAAGATGTTACATCCTGATTTCCTTTCTAAACTTGATTTGATTATTAAAAATATATTAATGGGATTAATGTTGTTTAATTACTATTATAGCAAACTATTTTCATTTATGTTGATGTATGGATAGACATATAATTATTATTTTGTGTGTCTCATTACTTGATTGGTTAGCTGTACATGAGTTTCATATGCATGTGGATTATGCTCATTTAATATTATTATGTTTTAGAAATATTTTTATTGATTATCATTGTTACAGACTAACATTTACATTTGTGAGGTGGATGCAGGAGAAAGTCCACCCTCTAGATAGATATGGAGGGAGAGTATCATCAAGGAGGATGTTGCAAATGAATATGTTAGATGTGTAGAGATTCAACAAAGAACCCAACACACACCATGTAGTAAAAATAATGCATAATTGCTTAAATTTAGTTGTGTTTGATTAATTCATGCTTGATCATGTTGATTTGGTTTAGTTCCATGTTTATATGATATTTTTAGTATTGGTTGCAATTGATACTATTCTCTATGATTATGATGTTGTTTTCATTATGTAGTATGACAGTTGTATACATTATTTAGATAAATTTATTTATAATTGATTGATTAATTCATGCTTGATCATGTTGATTTGGTTTAGTTCCATGTTAATATGATATTTTTAGTATTGGTTTCAATTGATACTATTCTCTATGATTATGATGTTGTTTTCATTATGTAGTATGACAGTTATATACGTTATTTAGATAAATTTATTTATAATTGACTTCATAACCCCATACAAACATGTAAAGTATCATTAGAACATATGTACATGACAAAGAAATGAATTAAATTTTTGATCTTATAACAAAGTGATTTTATAAAATTTTATCTAACCTATACCTAGGTGGAAGTAACTAAGGTGGTACCTAGAGTGATATAATTCTAAATACCTTTAAGGGTTAACTAGGTGAGAAATTTTTATTATTTATTATTTAAAGTTTTATATAGAAATTAGAGTTCTATTAAATATAATAATTATGTTTATTGACATAAAATGATGTCAATCCTAATTTTGAAATGAGCATTTGGTTTGTCTTTATTATTCAAATGATGCAACTCAGAGTAAATAGGGTTTGACTATGAGTTGGAGGAGATAAAGGGGTAACTGTGTTGTATGGTGGTCGAGCTGTGAGTTGTTGGAAGCGTGATGGGAATTTATGGTGCTATGGTGAGCCATTCTTAGATAAATTATGAGGGAGAATGGTTCACCAAGAAATTAGGGGTTTTTGAATGACACATAGATGACAATGAAAATAATAAAGAAACATGGTATTTTTTGAAATACATAGAGGCTAGGATCAATAGAGGAGAATGAGAGGAAATGAAATAACTTCTACTGGTAGACCAAAGGAGAAATACTATTTTAGGGCAATAAAGAGGTAGGGTTTGTTATGTGGTTCACTCTAAAATTTGGTATTCGTGTTATACAGTCTATTGATGAAATTATTTTGGGGTTTTTAAAAATGTTTGTTTAGATTTATAAAACTTTGGGTGAATTAGGGATTTTTCCCTATGGGAGGAGGCATCCCCCACATAATTGAATAAATGATATTATTGTTTAACATGGGTATAAAAGGTTATGGTAACCATTGACAAGAGATCCTTGTCTAGTTTTATTTATACAAATTTGTGTGTTATATTGTGTGGTTAATTTACATGGATATGTTATTTTATATGTGCCAAATGGTTGAGTGTTAGTAAAAAATTAGAAAATTTATTTGGATAGGGGATTCAAAGTAGGGTCTCTGATTGTCAATGATATGCCTATGTTTTTTGTAGTTCAATTATAATTATTAAGATAGTTATGTATACATTTAGCTATACGAGTTAGGATATTGTTTTAGAATATGTAAATTGGGTTTTTTTTTGGATATGAATTAAATTTGTTTCATTCCATTTTAATTGGTAACAGTTGTGGGTTACTATTTTTATAAAACTTGTGTATGATGTTTGTATGGTACAACTAAGAGTTGATATCCTATTTGACTTAGGTGATATAGTCAATTATGTATAAATGACTATGAGTGGACTGTGTATAACTGGTTATGTGTCAACTATGTAAAAAATATTATGTTAACCATGTTTAATTAATTATGTGTTGACTGTGAGTTAATATTGTCAATTAACATATCATAGGATTAAGAGTATTTGGTATTGAATTTATACTAGTGTTATATTCATGGGTTTGATAAACATAATATGGCTAAGTCAATGTAATTTACATGTAGTTCTATAAAATGATTAGGTTATTATTGATTTTGATAATTTATTTAAATAGAATTATTATTGCTGAGTGGATGTGATGATCTTATGTTGAGTAACTTAAATAACTATTCAACGAATTGGCATAGAAGTATAAAAATTACTATAGGATACATTATATTGAGAATACATACACAAATGAGTATGAATATAGGGATATAAATTATCAGATGGGTTTTTTTCCTTATGTTAATTAGCTGTGTGTAATATGGTTAGATGAATGATTGATTTATGTTTGTTAACTGTATTAAATGTAGGTTCGGACTGAGTTTTAAACATTTGTAATAGGTGAAGTTGAAATAAGTTAAGGTCATGGATGTTCAATTTTGGGGCTAAAATTGAGTTGAATGATTTTAATAAGTTGATGTACCATATGGTACATAACATTATATCATATTTTTTGTTTATGTTTAATGCATTTAATTGAGTTTTAAGTGTTGTGTGGTGTTAACATGATTTATATGTTAGTTTTCAATTGATTTTATGTTTCTTAAGTAGGGAACTTAGGATATGAGAATAAACTCAAAACATATATAAATATGTATATATAATTATGAATTATACATAAATATGATATAATATTGTTTATCAATAGTTCATAAACACACACACACACACACACACACAAACAATAGATGTATGACCATTTATATGTATATATCATGCCATTATGAAATTAGTGGCCAAGAATTTAAATATATGAATATAAGTGGACATACTTAATATATATGTATGTAAATAATTTGGTATGTAAGCAGATGTTTGTTTATATTGAATGGATGTATTCATATGCAAACTAGGATGTATAATATTAATTTATAATATGTTGATTCAGTTATTAATTATGAAGAAAATGATTAATTTCTAATTAGAACAAATAAATGTTGTAATTATTATGTGTTGATTAGTTTAGGATTTATTGTGAAATTCCTGAATTATATTATTTTTATTATAATACTTGTGAACAAGGGATGTTTTATGGAATTGGTAAATTATTAAATATTATGAAGACTGTTAAAAAATAATTATATTTGTAATATTGCCTTATTAGATAATGGAGTATGGGCTATGTTGAAATTTAAAGAGTGTGATAGAAGATATTAAGTTGTTATTTTATTTCATGCAATTATTTTAAGTTTTTCTTTGTGTTTAATTATTGTAGAATTAATACTAAATCTATATGAGAAATCCATGGAAATATTGTATATGAATTATTTAGTAAAGCTGGTATTAATGACACTAAGGAATCTTATTGTGTGAGGTTTTTCATGAATAGGTTTAGAGTCATTAATACATGGATTAAATGTAATCCAATTGAGTGTGTGTGTGTGTGTGTGGATATGATTGATCTATGAGATCATTAAACTATATGAAAACTTTGGCCAAAGTAATATTTATATTTAAATTTTATCATTTCACCTGTTTGATTAATATGCATGTGTGGATGATGTCATGTTAGAACAAAATTCTTTATGATATGCTACATGTAATTAAAATATTACAACACACAGGTTCTAATTGACTTTTTGATACCTGTAATGTTATAATCAACTCATCTATGAAGTGAGGGCCAATATATAGTTGGGTAGTTGTGCAAGGGATCTATGGTCTATGGTTTGTGTGGAAAATCACTCTAATTATGCTCTCCTTCTCCTCTAATATTTAGGTGATAGAGACTTTTACTCATGATTACATTTTATATACATATGATGATATTATAGATACTCATTAGTTTTGTAGAATAATGTATTTATTTATATTCACTTTGATGTAATAGCTTTGTATTATTTTATATTGAGGTAAGTGCACAAAGTTGTGGGATAAAAAGTGGCCTACTTGGGGACATGATTTTTTCAAAATTTCAAAAATTTTAAATTATGTAGATAATTTGAGATATCTACACTCCAAATTTGAAGATAGTGTAAAAACATGACATGTATAACTTTAAGTCTAGTTTTAAAAAAACTATTTTTTAAAAAAAATGGTTAAGTATAACTAGGTCAAACGTATAAAATTTGAAGAGGAGCTCTAGTTTTTTCAGAAAACATAGTAGATAGACGACTGTGATGTACACCATTTTTTGAGCAACATTTAATATTATTTGAAACCCTTTGGGTAAAATTTAGATAAAAACTTTTAGCATGTCACCTATATTTTTTTGTATTTTTTCAAGAAATACTTTATTTATGAATTTTTCAAATAAATATATCTTAAAAATTGATAATGAAATGGAGAGTCATCTGTGAGTGAAGCCTAACTGCCTCAAAAAAATAAAAAAAACAATTTTTTTAATGTGTTTATAATTAAGTGTACTACATCACCATATAATTTATTTTGCACTTGGATCAATGAAACACAAATTACATGAACATGTATAGGCATGTATGTTTGCGGCATGTGGTGGCCTAATAAAAGCATAGTTAGAAATAAATATAGTTTGAAACCTTAAATTGGTCCAAAAAATATAAGAATCATATTTTTGGAAAGAGGAGATCGTGCTCATTGCAACGGTATCAAGTTTTTGAATTTTTCATGTTGAAATTCTTAGATTATTTGGCAACAAAAGTCAAAATTTGTTATTTATTTTCATACCTTTCAAAACTCAGTTGTACATTGATAGTCCAAGACATTATCGAGATAAAATGCGTGGGAATTGAATTAAATTTAAATACTATGATAACTTTAATAATATGGCCACATTATTAACATGATCATGTTGCTTAATAATAAAATCATGTTATATATTCTAAACATCCTAAAACATGCATGAGTTTCACATGAAGGCAAATTTATACATAAGCTTATATTTACTACTCTAAATGTTAAGTATAAGTTCACATTTATTTTCTTATACTTTAAATTTATTTTAGTAAATATAAGAAATTAGAGTCACTTAGCATCTGATAGAGTTGGTCTCATAGTTTCAAGCCTTATAATGTGGAAAATAGTTTTTTAAAATCCAATTAGGTTAGTACTTAGGCATTTTCAAGATCTATGTATTAAACCTAGAGCTTTTAGGACATAATTTTTGCTATTGATGTCCATTTTTGGTAAACATATAGTAATTTTTAAGGTTTTTGTACCTTTCAAATTGATTCCTAGAATTTATAGGAGTTTTAGGTTTGTCAAAATAATAGTTTTCAAACCACTCACTTTGAAATTGATGCAAAGTGGTGTGATTGGGGTAATATATGTCACATTGATGACTTGTAGACTTCAAATGACCACTCTATGTTAATTTAAATTATTTATCATCCCTCTCTCATTCCCAATCACTTCCTACTCATGCCTCATCACCTTTAATCATTCTCTCATAATTATTCAATGTCCCTAATCACTCCCTCATTGAACCTCATTGTCCCTAGTCATCTCTAATCACTCCATCATCCCTGATTATTTCCTCACTAACTGTCACTATCCCTCATCATTCCTAATCACTCCCTCCTCATCCTTCATCATCTCTCATCATCGATAAGAAATTAAGGTCACTCAACATTTGATAGATTTGGTCTCATAGCTACTCACCTTATGATGTGGAAAATAGTTTTTCAAAATCCAATTTGGTCATTATTTAGACATTTTTAGGGTCTAAGTATTAAACATAGGGATTGAAGTACATAAATTTTGTAATTGATGTCCATTTTTGGTAAGAATTTAGTCATTTTAAGGTTTTTTTGCCTATTGGATTGAATCCTTGCATTTATAGGAGTCCTAGGTTTTTTAAAATTGAAGTTTGAAAACTATTCACTTTGAAATTGATCCAAAGTGGTGTGATTGGGGTAGTGTAGGTCATATTGATGACCTACACACATCAAATGACCCCTTTATGTTAATTTCATTTGTTCATCATCCCTCCCTCATCCTTGATCACTTCTTACTCATCCCTCATTACCTCTAATCAATCTTCCATGTCATTATTCATTGTCCCTAATCATGCCTTCATTGACCCTCACTATCCCTCATCATCCCTAATCACCCTTTCCTCATCACTCATCATCCCTAATCTCTTCGTCATCCCTATTCACTCCCTCCTCATCCCTAATCACTCCCTTATTGAACTTCATTATCTCTCATCATCTCTAATCACTTAAAATTATCATCCCTAATCACTCCATTAATTATCACCATCTCTCATCATCCCTAATCATTCCCTCCTCATCCATCATAATCCCTAATTAATCCTTCTTCATCCATCATCATCACTAATCATTCCATCCTTGACCCTTATTATCCCTCTCCATCCCTCATCACTCCATCATTGATCTTCACCATATTTCACCATCCATAATCTCTCCCTCATCATTTGATATAATTTTATAAAATAAATATATATTTGATTCCAATCATATATTGTTTAATTCATTATAATAGAAATTAACTCTTTTCTAGGACTTGTGTTGTCAATACCCATTTGTGATAGTCAATTGTATTACTGAATGAATTAGATGATCTTCCAAATTTATAGTCAATTAACATAAGTAATAATATAAAATAGAGTCTAAATTTTACTTCATAGAATTATTTTTGTTGTGCAGCTGATTAGATGAAACTTTATTTGGTTCCACCTTTGGTAGTTTGGTTCAAAATATAAAAATTAAACACAAATCTCTTTTATAATTTTCTAATGCTGAGAATATTTGAATTAGATGAAAATTTATTTAATTTTTCCCATTATTGTATGACTTGAATCTTGGTCAGGTTCACACATGCATTCCTTATGTGTGTATTGTGTCCCAAACAATTTATCTCTTACATGAAAAATGAACATTTATTCAAGTTATCATATAAATATGTTTCTAAAAAATGTGAAACACTATTTCATCATGGTGTATATGTTCATCCTATGTTTTCTAAATATTAAGATGTCATCAAGGTAGATTAAAATAATGACATAGGTAAAGGGCCTGAGGATGTCGTTCAACATATTGAAATTAATGAATTCATTACATGAGTTAACATAAAAGGTATAATGGTAAATATATGGTTGACCACATGTAAAAATCACACACCTCTAATGGTGAGATGCCACAAAGGATTGCATATTTAAAAATATTTACTTTATACACCAAGTGACACTACTAGGTGATCCATTTCTCAAGGCCTACACTAGCATATGGTTATAGATGATATATAAATTTCAAGTTCAATTTTTGAAAATATGATTTAGGAGAAATTAAATTCTTTTGACTTAAATTGGAAATGATGAAATGTATTGGCTCACCATTGATCTACATTTATTAATGAAATAATATTTTTAATTCATATAATTTCTTGTTGGGGGAAGTAGAGATATTTTTAGTACCGACCATATCATTGGGTTCATAATCTATTATCTAATTACCTTTCTATAATGCTAGATAAATTGTACCCAATTATCAAGATGTGCAAGTAAATAACTCATAATGTGACACTCTTCATTGGTTTGAATATTGAATTTATGAATTAAGCACCACTTTCCAATCTTGGACTACTTGTTCTAATCATTTGAATATTATTTTCTACTCTCTATTATGATGACTCAAGCAATAGACATACAAATAGAAGGCCTTTAATGTAATTATTCAAATCATAAAATGTCCTCATATGGAAAGCAATTGATTGGTTTTAGGAAAGAAATTGATTGGTTTTAGGAAAGAAATTGATTGGTTTTAGGAAATCACATATCTTGGTGATTCTCATGTATTTACTACCCATTTTTGTTGCTACGGTGGTTTTAATTGCTTTTATTTTTCTGGTGGATTTTCAATTTTGAGTTACATCATTTTTAATAGGCTCATATTTTATCATAGGTGTTAAACATTTATGTTTCAAATTTGCCTCCATATTATTTTGATCACTATGTGTTATTTTTATGCTAACACTCAACTCTCCACTTGTAAATCCTAACATTGTTAAAACCCAATAAAATACCACCATCAAGGAATTGGATGAGTGATTAAGGATGAACATGGATGAGGAGGAATTGAGTAGATATGATTAGGGAGTCAATATGGATGATGAGTGATGGTGGTGATCAATAAGAGAGTGATTAGGGAGGATGGAGGAGTGATTAGGGATGGTAAAGATTAATGAGGGAGTGATTAGAGGTGATGAGGGATGAGGAATGAGTGATTAAAGATGATGAGGTATGATGAAGTAGTGATTAGGGATGATGAGGGATGGTGAGGATTAATTAGGGACTAATTAGGGATAATTAAGGGGTGATTATAAATGATGAGGAATGCTGATGTTTAATAAGGGAGTGATTAGGGATGATGAGGGACAAAGAGGGAGTGATTAGGGATGGTGAGAGCCAATGAGGGAGTGATTAAGGATGATGAGGGATGGTGAGAACCAATGAGGTATTTATTAGGGATGATGAGGGATTGATTAAATATTATGAGGAATGTTAAGGGTCAATGACGGGGTGATGAGGGATGAGAAGTGAGTGATTAGGGATGATGATGGATAGTGAGGGTTAATGAGGGAGTAATAAGGGATGATGAGGTAGTAATTAGAGATGAATAGGGATATTGAGGTTCAATGAGGGTGTGATTAAGGATAATGAAGAATGATGAGAGAGTGATTAGGGGTGATGAGGAATGAGTAGGAAGTGATCATGGATGAGGGAGGGATGACCAATGAGTGGAATTAACACAAAGTGGACATTTGATGTGTACAGGTTATTAATGTGACATATGATACCCAAATCACACCACTTTTGATCAATTTAAAATATAGTTGTTTACAAACTTCAATTTTGACAAACCTAAGACTCCTAAAAATTCCAAGAATCAATCCATAAGGCAATAAAACCTAAAAAATGACTATATGTTTACCAAAAATAGACATCAATTGCAAAAATTATGTCTTGAAATCCTTAGGTTTAATACTTAGACCCAAAAAATGCCTAAGTACTAACTTGATTGGATTTTAAAAAACTATTTTCTACATCATAAGGTGTTTAGCTATGAGACCAATTCTATTAGATGCTGAGTGACCCTAATTTTTTATATTTACTAAAATAAATTATGAGTTTACATTTATTTTGTTATAATTAACATTTATAGTAGTAAATATAAGAGTTTGGCCAAATTTGTCTTCATGTGAAACTCCCACATGATTTTATATGCAAAATACCAAGAACATGATCACGTTATTAATAACATGATCGCATTACATGTTAACCAACATTGTAAGGCATGCAACTGTGAGACCAACTCTATTAGATGTTGAGTGACTCTAATTTATTATATTTACTAAAATAAATTTAAAGTATAAGATTACATTTATATTGTTACATTTATTTTCTTATACTTAACATTTAGAGTAGTAAATATAAGCTTTTGGCCAAAGTTTTCTTCATGTGAAACTCAAATATGATTTTATGTGCAAAATACCAGGAATGTGATCACATTATTAATAATGTAATCACATTACATGTTAACCAAAATTTGCTCCATTTGTTTAAATATGCAAAATAATAGTAACATGATCACATTTTTGTTTTATAATAATGTGATTGCATTATATATTAATGTGGTCACATTATCTATTAATGAGATCATGTTATAAATTAATGCAATTACATTATGGCTTAGTAATTATCGAGTCATAATTCAAATAATGTGACCGTGTTAATTAAATAATGTGATCAAATTATTTATTAAAAATATTGCATTATGTAAAAATTCCAAAAAATTATCCCCCAACTCCATCAATTTACCCTTTGATAAATAGTAGTTGGATGCTCTTATTGTATATCAATTATTATATAAACTTTCAACAATTGACTGAGTTTTTATTTATCAATTATACTTTATGTGATAGATTGAATTTGTAATTGTGTTGAATGTGTTAATTTGATCATTATCTAAATGAATAATAATTAGTTAATTATACTAGATGCATTTAATTAAATATAAATAAACTTATCTTAATTGGGAATAATCTTGTTAGATTATTAAAGTTAAAAAAAATTAACTTTTTTTGAGTTAAATCTAGTAGGGTTCTTACATGATACACATAATCATAGTGATAAATAAAATGATTGAGTATCTAACCTTTCTCATTGTCATTGAATTCACACCTTTAGTATAGTTAAATCAAAGGAAGTGTATCCCCTCTTGATTATATGAATGTGTGTTTCTAACCTTATTATATAATTTATCATCTCTATAATTTTCCTCTATTCATTTCCATTGAATATAATTTGTAGTTCCTAAAAGTATCAGTCTTTTGATTAATTGAATTTGTGTTGGTTTACTTCATAAAAGATAACACAACACATACATTTCATAACTTCAAATCTTATCTCTAAGTGAAAGTTTGTCACCTATGGATAATATCATAGGCCCCATGGTGTGGATCATTTATATCAGATCATATCAATTTTATATACTTGTAAACATGTGATCACAACAAGATAATGGAGGATTACTATTTGGATATGTTTTAACCTACCTAGTATAACTCCATATAAAAATTAATATGGGTGATTCCCAGAAATAAACTAAGGATGTCTCATACATCCAAAAGATCATTAGGATGAAAGCATAACACACAAAAATATTTGCCTAATTCTATGATTTTATGATGGAGCTCAACCTAACACAATCAAACTCTCTCTTTTATCACTCAATATCATTTCTAGTAGTTATGTCAATCTAAATTGATATTAAGTTTATTTTATGTGTGTTTAAGGGGCTTGATATTCACCTATTTGAGTTCCCTATGAAATCAATCAAATAATTTGTTTCATAGATACCATGCCCAAATCTACATTAGGTTCTTGTATTTATATTTAAAATGATTGATATGCCCTATTTAAGTGCCATGTGCAAAAAATCAAGTGATTAGTTACACAAAGAAATAAAATAAGGAATACTAAGTGTGAATTTATGTTGGGCTATCACAATGGTATTTAGGTGGATTCATACACCCTAATTGACTATCTCATGTAACTAATAAAGTTAAGGGTTACACGAGCCACTCAAATAAAGCATATCAAGTGAAAATTAGTTTGTTACACATGGAACTCAAATAGTGTTGAGAACTATTATCATTGATGTCAAGGTTAAGGTTGATGTCATTGATGCAAGGTGTATCTAGGAAAGATGCATGGTGAGTGGTTAGTGATATATAAGTCTCATGATAAGAGATAATTTGAAGGTAACCCAATCTCTTTATATTGAGAGAGAATATGAAGGTAACTTAATGATTCTTCTGAGGTCAATGTCATGATTTAGGTTAGATTGATTACTATCAGTTTTATCACAAAGAGGTTTGATGATCATGTCAAGGTAAGCATGTTTGAGTACTAATATTTGAGTACAAGGTGTCATGAGATGCCCAGTCATATCAAGCTTAGTCATATCATGAACATGTGGATGGTGAGCATGCAAAAGTATGCATAGAATAAAAATATTGTTTGAGGAGAATTTAAGGCATATGTATAAGGTAAATAAGCATCAAAGAGTGTTTCAAGATTAGTTTTCAAGTTTGTCAAGTGTTTGAACCTAACAAGAGAATTGAGAAGGCTTGTACATAGGATGCTTAGTCTTGTGCATGAAAGAGCATGGTGGCCTATTAAGATGAATTCATAGAGGCATAAAATTATATATGATATTGTTTAAGCATTCATATGAGGCATTAGATCTCTCATGAGTGTCTCAGAGTAAACTTATATGGGTAAGAACTATAGACCTAACATGCAAGTAGACTAGTTATAGACTCTTCCTGACCTAATGAGGGGTCACGAGGTGTTGTCAAGACATATGAAGGATGAAAACTAATTTTAGATAATGTTAGATTTTGATTGATCATGTGAGTGAGGTGGAGAGTGCATGGATAGTGGCTAGAAGGTTAGTTTCAAGGCCTACTGTGACTTATAAGTCAAAAACTTAAAGATTAAAGAGAGAGATGGTTGCCTAATGGGATATCATGATTAGTTTCCAAGTTAAAAATGAAAATTTTAGAATTTTAACTTGTGTGATATATTTTTTATGTGTGTTGACCGATTAGGAGGTCAAATTTTTCAAGAAAAGGCAAGAAACAATGTTTAAAGGTCTCTCAAGTACACAAAATGAAGGGTTCTCTACCTGAGAAGGACTATTATGTGTTCATTGGAATGTGTAACCTTTGAATGAGAACCTAATACATTCATGGTAGATGTTGAAATATCCTATATCAAAGTTATAATCATTGGTTTTTGGAATAAGGGGTTAAGCTTTATGAATGATTGTTAAGACTGTAAGGTGGTTTAAACCTCTCTAAAACCCTAAATTTGACACAATGAGAAAGATCTTGATCAAAATAGCTTAGAATGGTTTTTAATGTCCATGTTAGTGATTTTAATTTGTACTCAAATCTCCCAAAAACTTTTAGGTTTGATTGGTTTATTAGGGGATTGAGTGGACCCTACAAGAAAGCCCTTATTTCTTAAGAATTTATTTTAGCAAGTAGAGTTGACCAAGTAAAAGTTGATAATTAGATGAAGGTTTAAGATTGATAATTTTATATTATTTAAATAGTGGTTTATGAGCATGTTATATCCCTTATGGGTGCTAAAATGGTCATACAAGTTAACCAATCGATAACAGACCTATTGGTGTAGATAGTGAGAAAACCAAATAAAAGTGAGATGTTGATTAGGGAAGTGTTATCAGGGATTATGGATGGATCCAAGTGCATGGAGAAGTTTTTAAAGACATATAATACATGTTTATATTGGATATATGTTTTTGAGGTTAATGGATATGATGAAATTATTGCTCATAAGTTGACCTGTCTTGTGCAGATGAGACAATGAAGTTGTAAAGTTATGAGATTGGTTTTCAAGACTAATATTGTCACTTCATGATGGTATATTTATATTTTAGATTTAAATAATTATATCATAAGATCATATAAATGCATTATATATCCCTTAAAGTGTCTACATAGGTGTTGAAAGTCATTATCACCATGGCTATGTTTGAAGGTAAACTGGTAGATCTGGGTAAGAAATTTGGATGATATTTTCGCTAAGTTGATGAAAATAATAAACATGAGGTTTTTTTTTGGTAATTTAATGAAATATTAATTCTCTTAAAAATATTGGGAGTTAGTCTAAGAAGTTGGAACATTGAAGCCAAAATGGCTTGTCTGACTGAGTAAGGTCTTTGAGAGAGAAGGTCAACAAATTAGTTTGCAAGACCAATAGTTTCCATCAATGATTGTGATATAATTGATATAAGTTTTTATAAGATAATTTTCATGCATTTTAATACTTTTAATGTGTTTCTTAAGGTATCAAAATTTCAAGTCTTCATGACTATGTTTTGAGACCAGTTGACAGTTCTGAGTGGGCTACTTGTTGAAAAGGGTTTGAGTCTTTCTACCCTGAGTTATTAATACACATGTTAATGGCCATAAGGTTATATATATATATATATATATATATATATATATATATATATATATATATATATGTATGTATGTATGTATGTATGTATGTATGTATGTATGTATGTACTATATTTCCATGTTTTTCTTGAAAATTTGTGTTTGTTCTTCAATTATTCAAGATAGACTTTCTAGGCATGCACATGCATAATATAAACAATACTATTGGCGTGAACCAATTAGTGGTTTGAGATAAAAAGTAATATGAAGAATAAAAGATATTATAAGGGGTATATTGGTATGAAATATGATGTTTTTATACTATGTAAAGTTTTTAATGTTCTCCAATAATATCAAAGGGTAATGTGTGATAAGCAAGCTTAATGAAATTGGGTCTCCATGAGACCTAAAGGAGAGATAAGGCCTATTTGATAAAGGTCAGACATAAAGGGACTAAAATAAAATTTTATCCATGTATATGAGATGTATTAAGATAAATTTCATGGATGAAATAATAAGGGTAAGATTTCTTGGCCGAATAATAAGGATATGAACAAGAAACTTGATAAATACTAGGCATTTTTAAGCTTATTTGAGGGAGTAGTGAGTAAGAAAACAAGAAAGGATATTGAAGAGTAGGAGGTATTGTATACCATAAAAATAATATAAATTATTAGTGATTAAAATTTAATATAGGTTTTATGTGTGAGTATCAATATCGTATGACCTAATCAAGTCAAGAAGAGGGCTAGTTGAGCGAAGAAGGCTAGAGATCAGTTTTGAGAGGGATAGAAGTGTGTGAAGAGCTGAAGAAGAAGATAATTTTACATTATATGTGAACAAATTTATTATAAATGTGGTCAAGGATTTTATGTGTATTATTTGGTGTTGAGTCATCTAGGGGGTTGTTGCCTCCTTGTAAGTGGGTGCTTGTTAAAACCTAGTTGAGTTGGTGCTTAGCTAGTTAGGGTCGGTGCTCCATGTGATGTTGGTGCTTCACTAAAGTTGATGTTTTAATTATAATAATATATTCCATTTGCATATATTAATTTTTTTTATTCACCTTAGGTTTTTCCCACATATATGGTGTGTTGACTTCTACAATCTTAGTTCATGTTTGTCTAGTTGATTGTTTATACATTGTTTGTTTTATATGTTGATGATTGCTTAAGAGGATTTGATAAAAAGGGTTTTGAAGATTGATTCACCCCAATACTAGTAATTTTGATTCTAAAATTTGGTATTAGAGCTTATTAATTTGAAGAAGGTATAAAATCTTGAAGGAGATCTTAGAAATAAGGATAGCTAGTTAGGAAGCTCAAGGTGGTTTCTCTACCAATAAGACTTCATTGTTCAAATTATGACTTTTGGAATGTTAGGATGAAGATATATTTAATGTAACAAGGACATAATAATTTGTATTTATTTGTGGATGGTTATATTTAACCTCTTATACCACCAATAGATGTAATAATTAATAAAGGTAGTGAAAATAACTCCAAGGCAATGAATGCTATTCTTTGTGGCCCATCAGAGGCAAAAATTGTGAAGATAATGCATTGTGAATCAGATAAAGATATATGGGAAAAATTGAAGACTATATATGATAGAGACACCAAGGTGAAGATGGCCCAGTTGCATACCCATCGAAGATAGTTTGAAATCCTAAAGATGAAACCATTTAATCTTATGTGTTGAGGGTTGATGAAATTATTGTTGACCATTTTGGTCTTATAGGGTAAAATCGGTCTCCTTCTTCCCCTATTATTTTGAGCCAGTTCAAATTTGGTTTGCACAAGTATTTCAACAAAAAGATGAATGAGTTCAAAGAATGCAAGGCTTTTACAAAGCTTCTTTAGACATTTTGTTAGAATAAATTCACAAGGAAAGTAAAAAAAACTTGAAGGCACATTTCCTTAAAGTTGGAAAAGGTGGTTTAACATCGGGGTTCAATGACATGATCTTTCCAAGAACTTTGAACTTTTAACTTTGAAGTTTGAACCATTGTTGGTTCAATCAATTGGTTCAAAGTGTTTGGTTTAACAAGTTGGTTCAATGAGTTAGTTCAATGGGTTGGTTTAATAGGTTGGTTCAAGTGGTCATTTTATATGATACATCTAATTCATAAGGGAATTAAATGGAAGTGACTCCTTGCAGAACACAAAGTGTTGAACCATTGAACTCCAAAAATTGGTTCAAGTTCAATTGGAGGGTTCAATGACAGAGACTTGAACAAAGAAAAGTCTGAAGGAAAGTGAAGCTGAAGGAGTTGCTAAAGAGGTGATAGGGGCGCAAACGTTGAATTCATGGCAATGAAATAACCGTTGGTCTTTAAAATAATTGACAAGCTTGAAGAGCCAAGGTTTGACAGAAGACAGCCCCAAAGGCCAAAAGGGCCAAGAAACGACAAAAGCTGGGAAAAGACAAAAGTCAAAGAGTGAACTCAGTGACCCACCTAGAAAGGATCCTGAGGAGCCAAACACAGATATGGACAAAACAACCTAGGTGGAAAAAAGGGAAGCATTAGCAAAGGAGTTATTCCAGTAGTTGAAATAGTCTCTGCCAAGTGGTCATCAAGGAGCATGAACATTGAATGGTGTGGCCTATTTTTCCCCATTTTTCATTGATAAGTAGACAAACTACATGAATGTCTTAAAGAAGTGGTCTTGTTTGTAGACAAAGGGATGCGGCCCATGCTTTCACAATAATGTTTGAATGCCAAAGTCAAGACTGGCAACTAACACAACATGTTATTTCAGTGACTCCCTCTTCCCAATGTTGTCAACACAGCATGGTTCATTTGTAATAAAGGGTGCCATTGATTCATCTTTATCTCTCTATATATGTTTTAAAATCTCATTTGAAAAAAATAAAGGATCTCTTAGCTTGTGTGGCAAAGCCCTACAGGATTTTACCTTGAATCAATACATAGCAGTTTAACCTCCATTTTGAGTTTACACTTTTGCATATGTCTATGGTTTTGTCTTGTGATTAAATCATTTTATTTTATGATTTCACATAATGATTCCAACATGTCTAGTATATTGTGAGTTCTTCTTTTGCTGGTCAACCAAAAGTGTCCACAACAGAGTATAGGCACATGTGAACACGCTGCCATAGTGTGTCTTAGAACACCTCTAGTAGTTCTTCCTCCCTGTATCTCTAGAGGACCCCTAGCTCACTGATATAGAAGAGTTTCTTGTATCAAATGAAGTGTATGTCAGCTTGTTCTTGGTGTAAAGTGTATGTCAAAGCTGAGTAGATCGAACTTATTTGGTGTATCACTACTTTAGTTTAGGTTTTATTTTCAATAATCCTTCTCTCTTTTCACACCCCCCCATTTTTAGTAGTATAAAATATTGGAATAACTCAGAGATACATCAAAGGGAGATAGCCCTTATAAGTGTTTGAACCTAGCAAGAGACTTGAGAATGCTTGTATAGGATGCCTAGTCTTATTCATGAAGGAGCATGGTAACCTAGTGAGATGAATGAACATAGGCATAATAGGTTTTATGAGGTTTTTAAATAATTAATATGAGGGATTTGGTCACTCATGAGTGTCTTAGAGTAAGGATATAGGGGTAAGACCTACAAACTTAGCATGCAACTAGACTAATTCTAGACTCTGCTTAACCTAATGAGAGGTCATGAGGTGTTGTCAATACCTATTAAGGATGAAAAGAATTTTTAGATAATTTTATAAGTTTATTGAGTATGTGAGTGAGGTGTAAATTTCATGGATAGTGGCTAAAAGGCCAATTTCAAGGCCTAATATGACTTACAAGTCAAAAGCCTAGAGAGCAAAGAGAGATATGGTGGCCTAATGGGGTATAAGGATTAGTTTCCAAGGAAAAAATGAATATGTGAAATTTTTTAGTGGTGTGATATGTTGTTCCAAGTGTTTTGACCAATTTTGAGGTCAAATTTTTTAAGGCAAGAAAAAGTGTTTTAAGGTCTCTCAAGTACATAGAATGAAGGTTTTCAACTCAAAAAAGCTTATCATATGTTCAATGGAACATGTAACCTATTCATGATAACCTAATACATTCATGGTAGATGGGGAAGGGTCATAGATCAAATTTCCAAGCATTGGATTTTGGAATAAGGGGCTAAGCTTTATGAATGATCATTAAGATTATAAGGTGGTTTAAACCTCTCTAAAACCCTAACTTTGACTTAATGAGAAATATCTTGATCAAAAAATCCTAGAATGGTTTTTAATAGATATTTTAGTGATTTTAGGTTGTATCAAACTCTCATAGACACCTCTAGGTGTGATTGGTTTTTTATGTGAGTGAGTGGACCCTACAAGAAAGGCCCTGTTTCTTGGTACTTAATTGTAGCAGGCAGAGTTAAATAAGTCAAAGTTACTAATTAGATGAGTGTTGAATATTGATACTTTTATATTATGTACATGGTTTTTTTTTATTAGGTTATATCCCTTATGGGTAATAAATTAGTCATACAAGTTGACTAGTCGTTAACAGACCTAGTGGTGCAGACAGTGAGAAAACCAGACAGAAGTGAGAAGTTTATTAGGGAAGTGTTATCATGGATTAGGTATGAATCCAAGTGCATGGATAATTTTTAAAATATATTTAATACATGTTAATTTTGGATAAATATTTTTTAGGTTAGTGGATATGATGAAATTATTTCTCATAAGTTGACTTATCTTGTGCAGATGAGATAGTGAAGGTGTAAGGTTGTGAGATTGGTTTGCAAGACTAATATTGTCACTTAAACATGGTAAATTCATATTTTTTAGTACATAATGATCTCATAATATCATCAAAATTCATATTATGTCCTTTAAAGTGTATACATAGCTTTTGAAAGTCATTATCACCATTACTATGTTTGAAGGTAAACTGGCAGATCTAGGTAAACAAGTTATAGTGATGAGTTGGAGGATTTTTTTCTCTAATTTGATGAACCTAATACATATGATGTTATTATTTTTAAATTTAATTAACTATTAATTATTTTAAAAATATTGGTAGTTAGTATAAGAAGTTGGAACATTGAAGCCAGAATGGCTTGTCTGACTGAGTAAGATTTGTGAGAAAGAAGGTCAATAGATTGGTCTGCAAGATCAATAGTTGCCATTAATGATTGTGGTATTTTTGATGGAAGTTGTTATAAGGAATTTATAAGATAATTTTAATCCATTTTAATAATTTTAATGCGTTAATTAAGGTATTATAATTTCAAGTCTTCATGACTATGTTTTGAGACTAGATGACAGTTCTTAGTGGGCTACTTGTAGAAAAGGGTTTGAGTCTTTCTACACTGAGTTATGAAGTCTAATGCATATGGCATTGAACCTAAGGTTATGTATCTTTTTTATATTTATTTTTTCCATGTTTTTTTTTAAAATTTGTGTTTGTTCTTCAATTATTCAAGATAGAATTTCTAGGTATGCACAAGCCTAATATGAACAATAATATTGATGTGTTCCAAGTAGTAGTTTGAGATAAAAAGTACTATGGAGCTTAGTGTTGGATAGTTAATTTTGATATTATTTTAATTAAAAATTATTGATATGGGGTTTTGGGTGGCGGGCGGGGGGGGGGGGGGGGGGGAACTCCATACCAATAGGGTCTTTATGGGGGTCTAGGGGTGCAGTGCCCTTGAAGTAAAATTTTGTTAAAAATAGATTATAAAATATTGTAATTTCATAGTAAATATGGACCATTCACTATTAGGTCACAAATCTAATGGTAAAAATTATGTTTGTGAGTTTTTTTTCCTAAGATGTATCCCTCCTTTGATATGAGGGCATTGTAATCATGGTGGCATACATTGTGTGAGTGAAGAGGATATTACAATGGATGTATTATAGGTTTTTCCCTTCATTTTTTGGATTGAATAATAAGGACTAGTTGTTTTTGTATGGTTTTTATCTTCATTTTTTATACTAAATAATAATAAATACTATTTGTTTCTATGTGGACATAACCCATATTGGGTGAACCAAATAAATCTATGTCTCTATTGTGTTGTGTTTTCTATATTTTATTTCCATGTTTAATTCATTAATCTTGCTCTATTGTCTATATTCCTAACACCTAGATGAGATTATAATAGGCCTATTAGCATATAATATGATGTGTTTATGCCATGTAAAGTGTTTTAATGTTATCTAAGAATATCAAAGGGTAATGTGTGCCAAGTAGGCCTAATGGAATTAGGTCTCCATGAGTCCTAAAGGAGAGATAAGGCTTATTTGATAAAGGTCAGACCTAAAGGGACTAAAATAATGTTTTATCCATGTCTATTAGATGTAATAATATCCAATTCATAGATGACATAATAAGGGTAAGAGCGCTTGGCTGACTAAGAAGGATATGAATAAGAAACTTGTATAAATACTAGGTATTTTTAGGCATATTTAAGGGAGCAATGAGTAAGCGAATAAGAAAAGATATTGAAAAGTAGAAACAGGTCTTTTAAACCATCATAATAAGATAAAGGATAAATTATTAAATTTTTATAGAGGTTCCATGTGTGAGGATCAAGGTCATATGACCTAATCAAGTCAAGAAGAGGGCTAGTTGAGCAAACAAGGCTAGAGACCAATTTAAGAGTGATATAAGTGTGTGAAGAGCTGAAGAAGAAAATTATCATCTATTATATTTGAAACAAGTTATTATAAATTTTATAAAGGGTTTTAGGTGGATAAGTTGGTGCTGAGTCACATAGGGGTTTGGTGCCTCCTTTCAAGTGGGTACTTGCTAAAACCTACTTGAGTTGGTTCTTAGTTATTTGGGGTTGGTACTCCATGTGAAGTTGGTGCTTCACTAAAGTTGATTTTTTACTTATAGTACTATAGTTTATTTTAATATATCAATGATTTTTATTCCCCTTGAGGGTTTCCCACAAATATGGTGTGTTGACTTGTGCAATCTTGGTTCATGTTTATCTAGTTAATTGTTTATACATTGCTTGTTATATATGTTGATGATTTATTAAGAGGATGTCAAAAAAAAGGTATTAAATACTGATTCACACCCCCTATTAGTAATTTTTATTCTAAAAAATAAGGCATATTAAGTGTAAATTTACATTGAGCTATCACATTTGTATTTAGGGGGCTTGATATTCTCTATCTGAGTACCTTATGTAATTGTTCAAGTGATTGGGTTCAAGAAACACTCAAATAGGGGAAACTTAATCTAAATTTACATTAGTTTATCACATTTATGTTTAATCAGAGGATATATACACTATTTAAGTGTTATTTTTAACCAATCAAGTGATTGGTTACACATGACACTCAAATAAGGTATGTATCGAGTCTAAATTTAGATTAGGATTTATCATTTGAGTCTAGGGGCATTGATATGCCTAGTTTTAGTGCACCAACATGATTCAATCAAATAGGAAAATTTGAGTCCAATTTGCATTTAGTTGTTACATGTTTGTTTATGGCGCTCAATAAACACTATTTGAGTGCCTCTTGTGGCCAATCAAGTAATTAACTACATGATGCACCAAAATAGGTCATATCAACCTTGAATTTTCATTAGGTTATCACTATTATTCTAAGGGGGATTGATATGTCCTATTTTATATTCTAATATAATTAATAGATTTGTTGGTTGGAAGGGAAGTTAAACAAGGCATATCAAGTTTGAATTTATAGTAGGCTGTCAATTTTTTGTTTAAGGGGATTGATATTCCCCTTTTGAGTGATCATGAAATGAATTGAGTCATTACTTACATAGTGAATTTAAATAGGATATATTAAATCCTAATTTACATTAGGTTGTTGCATTTTTGTTTATATGACTATATTATTCCTATATGAGTGCTCCATGTAATGAATCAAGTGATTTGTTTCACAAGGAATTAAATTTTGGTATATCAAGTGTGAATTTAAATTTGGTTGTTTTATATTTATGGTGCCTAATATTCCCCATTTGAGTGCCTTGTGCAATGAATGAAATGATGAATACATCAATTTTCACCAATTATTCTAGTGTAATGAGTAGTAACTGGAATATGATCCTAATGAGTTTCATGACTACACCACATACCTATGTGAAAAATTGAATGGAAAAAATAAGGCATTGAAGTTTATTAGATGAATTTCACCTTATAAACCTATGAAGTACATCAATAGACATCCAAAATATCATTTTTTACTCCAAAAAATCATAATGCACAAAACACTTTGGCCAATTATTTAAGTTTGTGATGTACCTTAACCTAAATTCTTAAGACCCTCTCTAGTAACATGCTCAATATTAGTTCTATAATTTGATCCCATTCAAAGTAAAAATCAAACTTGATATTTTCATGTTTAAAGGACAAATAAACTTTGCATCATTAGATGATTAGATTAGATATCTCGAGGCATATTTTTCGTTCAATCAATTCACTAATGTTGATAATATCATCTTTTCCATGTTGAATGTTTCCATTCTAATGGTTCACTAGCGGGATAATTTTAGTGTGTAATGCACATAAGACGACATTTTAGTCAAATCTTGTTATAATTTTGTTAATGCACTATATTAGGATTATTATCCTCTCCACCATTTTAAAGATGAATAAATCAAGTTCCATGAATTAGACTAGTGTAAGGAGAAGTTAGTGGAAGACTACATCAAAAAGTATCATGAGGACACCCAATACCTACATGATAACTTAAATAAACAACATCTGGTGTTAAAGTACAATAATTTTTTGTCACCTTATATCCCTCTAAATATATATTTTTTGGCATCCAACACTCTAGGGAAAATTTATCACAACATCACCAAGATTGAAGGAAAGGATATTTTGAAGCAATGTCTCACTTATTCATATATTACATGTTCAAGAGCCATCCCGTGGATAAATATTCATCTCAAGCTCGTGTGTCGTAGTAGAAATCTTTTCAAAAAGAAAATAAAGCTAAGAATTTTATACAAAATGTAATGGCTCCTGCACCTTATAATTCATAAAAATATTGGAAGTATGGTGAAAAGTGGTACCATAAACATCTCTCACACACCCATGGAAAATTTGAATGTTTTTCATAAAAATCCTTGCTTGTGTAGTCTAAATTGAGTCTCGCTTAGTTTGATAACATTGATCTAGATGCCACTTTTTTGAGCACTAGCACCATTGCAATAGACACCTCTGCTCAAAGTGAGAACACCTATTATATACCAAGTTTTGGGTGAAGTGTTAGCTATATGATGTAATAATGGATAGTGGAAGTGATGAGAACATCTTACCTATACCATTATAGGCACTATCAATGCTAGTTTGTTTTTACCATGTAAGTGTTTTAGGAAAATCCATGAGCAACAAAAAATCTTACATAAATGAGGCCATTTTGTTGTTTTATTAGCTTTCAAAATAATTCTACTATAATTTTATTTCATTATGTGCAATGCCATTGTCTTCTTTATTTCCCACAGGACAAACCATGAGAAATAAAAACTAGTGAATATGTGAGACAAGTTTATGACATTGTTTCTAGAGACCTTGAGGTTAAATTTGGTCATTAAATCTAATATTAAGAGGTTGAGTAAGTGATATTTTTCATGTACAATTGAACACTATGGTTTGGATTGATATGCAACATCTTTGTCATATAAATATGATCTCCCTAGAAATATGTCACAAATATATAAGTGATGGTGTCATCCATATGCTTGAATTTATAGTGGAAGGTAGATTATCATAAAAAAATTTATACCCTTCCCTTGTTAAAAAAACCACAAAATGTATTGCTTGGAATGCATAACTTTGGAAAGAAATAGACATTGGGATGTGCCTTGTGAGATGATGCTCTTTAGAATTTTGATGTTAATGATTACATGAAGAGACTAATCCTTCACCTAAAAATTATGGTGGAAGAGGTATTAGTTCTCATTAGATGTGTTTATGGAAATTAAGATCTAATACTCAAACACATGACATCTATGTCAATGTCATCCTTATGTGTGAGATAAGATGTAAACTACATAAGTAAGGATTATCACATGTAACATTATGAGTTATCATGGCTGTCTAATTGATGTTGATGGAACCAATTATCACTAGAATTATTCTATCCTTTATCTAAAGTATAAGTTGTAGGAGCCTTCAATTTTTATGCATCATTTTTAGCCTTATTTCCTTTGTAAAAAATGTATGCTTCTTTGTAGGAGGATGAGATGCAAAGTTGTGCATGAATTGGCTCTTGCATATGGCATTAGATGAAGATGTGATATGTTGATTTGTATTTTTCTTGGATTCTTTAATCTTACCAAATAAGATTTCCCCAGAGTGTCATAAGTCAAAAAATCTATCTTCATAGGGATACAAGATGAAATTTAGTTGATGTACTTCAACACCTTTTTTTGATTTAGTTAAGCTTACACACATGCATTTAGTGTAGCCATGTAACTTATTGCTATAGTTTTACACTCATTTATTACTATGGTATAAAAATTTATGGAAAACTAATGATATCATACTCAAAGTGGTGAAAATGATAGTACTCCTTGAGTGCATTGATAAAAATATTTTAGAAGAAAATTTTTAAATGTTGTAACATGTGTGGAAAATACATGTATCATTATCATCTAAAATTCCACTAATTTATAGAGATATGAAGTTTTTCAAATTAATATTTGGCACACTCACAACTCCTAAAAGTATCATAAATCAATCTAAAAGGCATAAAAACCTACAAAATGACCAATGGTTTTCCAAAAACATACACTAGGTGTAAATGTTACACCTAAAGAACTTTATGTTCAATACTAAAATTTTAGAAAACTAAGTACTGCCCAAATTGGTCTTTGAAAAAATAACTTCTAGATAGTAACTCTCACAACCAAAGGTTTGATACTTTCACAATCCATATAATCAATAAATATTTTCTACAATCAATTTTATAAGACCCAAAGTGACCATAATTTATTATATTTAGTAGAATAAACTTAAATAATGAGAATATAAAATGTAATATAAATTAAATGTAATCTTGTACTTAAATGTATATATTATTAAAGAAATTTCAATGTAAAAGCATTAGAAAATATATTTCAATGGACATGCACAAAATAACATTATGAACTATAAAATAACCATGGTTTTAGGCTTGGAGGATTGGAACCTAAAACTTAGGCCCTCACTGGAAAAACACACATGAATTCTGATTAATTTATAAGATTTTACACCTTTGTGGATACGTTTAAATATGAATATTTATTATTATTTTTAAATGATTTTGTAGAGGGGAGAATTTAGTTTTCAAATGTACAATTATTTTCAATGTTAAACTATTATTTTTTTATTACTTACTAATTTCTACACAACATACATCATTATGGTTTCTAGATATATTATTACAAATAACTTTATAACTTTTTGATCTTTAATAAAAAGTTTATAAAACTTATATATAAACAATATACACATCATTCACTCTATTTTTATTTAAGAAAATGATTTTTATTAAGTTAAGGTCAAAAAGTTGGGTTTGTACACTTGTAGTTTCAATTTTTCAACTTTCTTAGCAAGTAAAACTATTTAAAATTGCATGTGCACACACACACAAACACATATATTGAAAAATCAAACCAAAAACATTCTCAGCAATTTGATTGCATTTCCTCTATCAATATATGTAATTTCATCTAACTAGTCTTTTGTTTACTTGAAAAAAATGTGTTTATACACATCTATTCTACTTATGTTTTCACAAGAAAGTACCATGTCATTATTAAAAATGCATCATTGTTTGCATAATTTTTTCTTCTGAGTATTTAAAAATTACATACATACATACACACACATAATACATACATACATACATGCATGCATACATACATACATGCATGCATGCATACATACATACATACATACATACATATATACATAAATACATCACATTCAAATTTACACAATTCATCTTCGTATGCTATTATATAATTCTTTATCCAAGTGTCTCTAAAAATCTCTCTACATTCATTTACTGTTATTTTCATAAGAAAAAAAAGTGAACGTTTAAGACCCCATATTTCTCCCCTTACCTTGTATCCACCCATAAAATGCATATGTACTCACATTGTGAGAACAAAGTAAAAATTTACATAGTTTTGAGTGCATGATAAATGTTTATGCACAAGTTTCACACAAAATTTATAGTTGGCATCTATATGCAATTACAGATTCTACATTTGTCAATGGGGGCATCATACAAATTGATGCCCACTATGTTATTTTAAAAAATCTAAAAATTTATTTTATATCTTTAGACATTGTAAGAACATGGATGTAATCCATTATCTTTAGATCATGCATTCAAGAATAAATTAATAATTGAATCTACAAGCAATCTACAATGGTTGATTCAATTTGAGTGCATATTGCATAACTTAGAGGTTTAGTTCACTCCAATATTATATCTACATATCCATTTTGGACCTTAAATTTTTTCATGTATTGGGGTTAAAAATACTGATTTAATTGAGAATTTTGAATCCCTCAATGGGTGTTGTTTCTATTACAAAGTGTAAATTCAATTTGGGGCTTGATCACCCTTAAATTCTCCATTGGTTCAACTAAGGAACCAATATTATCCAAGTACGTCATGAGAGGCACCAAATTTTCCAATGCTTCAATGAAGTATAATCTCTAAGAAAAATCACAAAATTAACATTGGTTTCACACATATAGGGTGTATTCCTCTCTTGCTATCATTTTCATACTCAATCAATTTAAAATTTCATGATTCAAACAATTTTAAAATGCAATCTTTTCAAATTTTAATTTTCAAAAGAAAAAATTTACTACTTCATCTATTTTTTAGGGGTTGCCAAAGAGTATGGTGTCTTTCATGATTGATGTATTAGCTCAAAGATAAAGTGTCTTACATACTAAGGTATATCTTTCATTTAATCTAGTAATTTTGTTTCTAGACTAAAGAGGGGGCAAATGTAATAACCTAAATCTTGTCACAAATACTTAAGAATGTTAGTTTTGTCCCTTGTCATCCTTAATTAACTTGTACACTTAATTAGAACCTTTTTCCCCACTTCACCGTATCCTAAACAACTTTGATAATCTATTTATTTTCTATTTTTTATCTATTGCCTACAAGAGTGTTTTAATTTCTAAAATTACCATTAAGCATATGTATGCCCAAACTCATATCTAAAAATTCACACATTTCCTTAAGGGGTCACAATAATGTGCAATAGGGACTATAGTGGGAAGTGTTCTTGTCCATAAACTAAATCTTGTCACAAATACTTCAGCATGCTAGTTTTGTCCCTTGTCATCCTTGATTAACTTATACACTTAATTAGTACCTTTTTCCCACTTCACCCTATCATAAACACCTTTGATAATATTTTTATTTTTTTATTTTTTTATCTATTGCCTACAAAAGTGTTTTAATTGCTAAAATTACCATTAAGCATATGTATGCCCAAACTCATATCTAAAACTTCACACATTTCCCTATGGGGTCACAATAATGTCCAATAGGGACTATAGTGGGAAGTGTTCTTGTCCCTATGGGATGTTTTTGTCTTAAGCTCTCTAATAATCACATTTTCAAATTAAACCCTCCCTTATCTTTTATTTTTTGTTTTAAGGATTCTTAGCAGGTGGTTTCCCCTTTTGAATTGATATAAAACACCCTCAATTAATTTATTATTCCACTCGGAAATTTTAATATAAACACATATCTATATTATTTCACACTAAGCAAAAGTTACCTATAGTTTCATATTATGATTATAAAAATTTCAATTAGTCCCCATCCAAGTCAAAAGCTTGTTTTATCTATCCTTAAACAAATAATGATCAGTTATTCAAGCTAATTATAGTTACATTTACATATTCAAAGGAGCAAAATTTCACAAAGAACTCTAAGCTAATGTTAGATTGAATCCCTCCCTATAGTATTGGATACATAAGAAGTATTAAATAATCTTGGGGGTGAATAGGGTCAGCCCAAGCCAATTACACTCCACCTTTTTATATTTAAATATTTTAAATAATTTTAATTGCTATTAGGGTTTTAAACTTTAAAAATATATTTTAAAGTCTTTCACACAATCTTGAAGGTCAAATAAGTGCATAAAAATGCAATATAAATTGCCACAAGTAATTGTTCCCAATTTTTATGTTTTAGAACAAAATATAGGATCAACAAATTAGCTAAGTAGTGAGAGTCTATCCTATCCTTAGTATGTCATTTTTTTCCTTATTTAGTCACAGTTTCCTGCTTATGGGAATTTTTAGATATAGTTCCTATTTCTATTCTTTTTTAGTCAATACAATCAACAATCAGAAAAAAAAAGAAGGAAAAAAAAAAGAAACTAAGTTTGTCATTTCAAATTCATAGTTAGCTTTCTTGAAATAATTTACACCTTGTTGAATTTAGTTATTTAATTTCATTTTCCTTTTCAGATTTCATTTATAACACTCTAATTTATAATATTCAATTACACTAAATTATAGTTTTTAGTATTAGGAAAAGAGGGTTTTGATGAGGGGACCTACACTTTACAAAAAGAAAGCATTTATGATCTTGAAACTAGATATTACAATAAGCATACCAAGAGGGAAAAAACAAAAAGGTTAGCCAAAATATAGTAGAAAAGTATAAAAAAATAAAAAAATAAAAAAATTAAGTTCTAGGTCCCATCCATTCTTCATATGTCTTAGTCTAATTGTGAGTAAGATTTTTCAGTGGGAGATTTCTATTCTCGCTGGGTTTAAGCTCAAATTTCTCCTCAGCAATGCCCTTCATATATTTTTTTCCATACTGAGGTTCTCAACATTTTCATTTTTTATTTTAGTGAGGGAGTTAAGGGCTTCCATAATTAGATGACTTTTCATGATAGTGAGCCTACTATAATCAATAAGTGTACTAATATTTCATTGTGATATTCATTTTACTTTTCCAGAGGGAACAATCTTTTCTTGATATTTTGGAATTCTGAGCTGATTTCTAGGAGGTAAAATTTTGTAGAGTAGATACAATCATTTAGATTGAGTTTGTTGAATTCCTCTTTGAACCTTTTCTGGTATTCTAAAAACCAACACAATATTTATTTGTGGAAATCCAGCTTATCTTCAATTTTGTTGAGTCTAGTTTCATATTTATGTTCCTTAATGAGTTCCCTAAATTATAGTGGGATTTTATTACATAGGGTTGGGGGTAGGATGGGCCTTCTTAGAGATTGAATATTGAGAAATATAAGAGGTAGGAATAGTTTCTTTTAGCATTTTTCAAGATTTTATCAATTTCCTCTAGTTTACTACTTTCATCAGGATCATGGAAGGTGGAGCGAGGAGTAGGAGTAAGGGAGGTGGGAGAAGGAGAGGGGGTGGGGATAGAGAGAAATGAGAGAAGAGGAGGTGGGAATAGGGGAGATGTTAGTAATTTTTTTCATATATTCTTTCTTTTTGATAAGGGTGGAAGGATCTTGCAAGGGGCCTATAACTTTTTGGCCATCTTTGTTATTCTTGATATGGGGGAAATATACTTGATCATTTTGGTTGCTATCAATAAAAATGGGTTCTTTAGAATTATAAGAGGAAGTCAAGGGTTTGGAATAACTTATAAGGATTTTGAGAGGGATGTTTATTTTAGGTTTATGCTTCTCCATCTTGGAAAAGAAAGGGGAGATGGGATTGGACGCTTGAAAGAGCTTATGAATTATAAAAATCATAGTGTGGTGGAGAGGTTATTTTTTCTTGCCTATCTTGACTTCATTTATCAAAGATTCAAGAGAATGTAGGATATAAAAAGGTAGCCTTATGGGGATGAGATAAAAATAATAATTTAGAATTTGAAAATGGAAATGTTGCACAAGAGTATACCTTCTATCCAAGGTCACATAACTCATAATATGTTTAGTGACTTTGTTAAAGGGTTTTAGGACATCCTTTCTCAAGAATACACCAATGTATTTAGGCATGTGATTATTTTATTTCAAGAATTTATCCATCTTCCTTGTAATATCTGATGAATCTGGTGAACTAAACTTCTATTTTTAGGCCTATGACTTGGGAAATGAGACCTTCAATGGACTCAACACAATTTTTTTTGATTGTAACCACATGATCTTCCCATTGATCAACAAATTTATTCAACAAATTTTTGTCGTATCCACCAATGTTGTTAAGGAAATTTGTCATCCCAAAAATTTTAAAGATATCCTATACCTATTTATCCTTTTTGAGATTATCTTTAGACATGAGTTATATTCTATTGATATCTCTACCCATTATGTAGATGGTGTAAATATTGTGGAGAGTGTTGTACTAGAATAAAAGAGTAACATAGTAGAGAATAGTTTTAGCTCTTTTCATTTTGTCCATTTGATGGTTCTCAACTTTTCATTGAGACTCATGTGTGAAGGAGCCAACAAATCCATTTGTATGAATTTTTATTGATCATTTTTGTATGTAGAGTGTAACTAATTTCATATTCGGTGGTGTGACAAACCATATCCATATCTTGTGATTATTTGATTGCAATTATTTAGAAAAATGTCATCTTTTTGCCAAAATTTTGAGGTTATCACCATCACCCATCTACTATTAAATAAGTCAGTAAGGTGATTGCCTTCATGTTATGTATGCTAGAATTTTACCTCTTAGAAATCTTTGTTGATATCTAGACTTTATTTTATGATGTAGTTAATAGTCCAAGTAAATTTATTGATTTTATTGAGGTAGTTTATTATGTTGAGGGAGTCACCCTAGACCAGTAGCTTGTTAAATTAGAGATCTTTGGCCACTTGGATACCCCATAGGGCTGCACGAGATTCTACTTTGTGGTTAGTTTGGTAACCCATTCCTTTTTCATATGCAACTATCAAATAAACCTTATCATCTCTTAGGACTCCTCCTCCATCAAAAATTTTAAGGTTTCATTTAGAAGCCCTATTTAAATATAGTTTAATCCATTCTTTATTTATAAGAATCCATTTATTATTACTCTTGGTTTCAATTATAGAGTCTATTGTAGTGGTAGACAATGGGGATGGAGCTAATTTTTAGCTATGTTTTCCTCATGGTTAGATAGTTGTTGATCCTTACTATTTTTAGAGATTTTAAAGTTTTAAATAATTAAATTGAATACTTTCTCAAAAACCTTGTTGTAAGTATTGTAAGAGTCCCTGAATATTTCTTTCTTTCCATAATCCCCATATTAAGTGGGGGAAAGAGAAGATCCATATTTTATTGAGATGTTTAATAGTGAAAGGAGGATCCCAAGCAGCCCATCAGTCACTTAGAGAAGTATGATGGATTTAATGGATTTAAAATTTATGAATAATAAGGCTCCATATCTTATGGACAAACAAACATTGGAGGAGATGGGGTATAGTTTCAAAGTCTACCTCACAGAGAGCACATTGGTTAACCCATGCAAGGACCCATCTAGCTAGCTTATCAAGAGTGAGGATTTTATTTTGAAGAAAAAGACAAAAAAAGATATTAAATTATGGAATGAAATCCTTTTCCCATATTTTTAACTGTTAGAATATCTCTTGATTTGGAGGGATAATTTGGGTGTATCTCGATCTCACCTCATATTCTCCACTAGGAGTTGTAGTCCAAGATAGGGCATCCTCTTTGAAGAAGAATATTAAGGTCTAAAATAATTATAGAATGTTCATTACTAACATTAGTGATCTAAAGATGCTTCTAAATTCATCTATTACCTTGAATTTGAATATAGTATATCACCATTATGGTGAATTATTATATTTGATCTCTGATTTGGTACCAAGGTTCAATATCTTATAGTGGATGATAAAGTATCAAGGGATATTCATAGAACCTAACATTAAAACCATTCCCTAAATTCCATCTATATACTTGTCTGATGATATCCTTGCCTTTGACAAAATGTTTCCAAATGGAGGAGACCATGTTGAAAGTAATATCATTGAGCAAAGAGATAGTTTGTCTATCCTACAAATATTTTGATTTGAGGACAACTTTCCATATATTATAATCCTTTATGAACCTCCAAATATTATTTGTAGTAAGGACCTTATTCATGAGATTGGGTCTTCTAATTCCTAGCTGACCTAAATTCTTAGGTAGAGTGACTCAATCCCAACCAACCAGGGAGAAATGTTGTGTTGTTTTTGTTCCATTCCAAAGGAAATATTTTTGGATTTGGTCAATATTTTGTTTGATATTTGAAGGCATTTTGAATAGGGATATGATATAATCTGGAAGAATTTGGAAAACGCTTTTAATAAGTATGAGCTTTCCTTCCTAGGATAACATTGCTCTCTTCTAACCAAAATGTTTTTTCTTGAATCATTCACTAAGAGGATTCCATAAATGTATAGGCATATTACTAGTGAAAAGAGACATTCCCAAATAGGTTGAAGGTAAATATTTGATTTAACATCCCATGTTTCTTGTAATTTTGTTTTGTCTGAACAAAGGAGTATTAATGAAGAAGAGAGTGCTTTTGTCAAAATTGATTTTTTGCATAGACAATTCATAGTATTCTTGAAGTATTTTCTTGAGTTTTTTTATATTTTTTGATAAAAGTAATTACCAGGGCAATAATATCATCAAAAAACCATTGATGTAGAGTGGGAAGAATGCAAGTATAAAAATTAAATCCTTTGACAGAACCTTTTCTTTGAACTTTGAGGAGGTTCCTGCTAAGGGTGTCAACAAGTATTATAAATAGGAAGGGAGATATGGGGTCTTGTATTATTTCTCTTTTGCTATTGAAGTAACCCATAGGTGTTTTATTGACTAGAATGGAGAACATAGTTGTGATTATGCTTTTTTGAATGAGATGTCACATATGTTTATGAAATCCATATTTCTCAAGAAACATATCTAAATAGTCCCAGTTAACCCTATCAAATGCCTTACTCATGTCAAGTTTAAATATCATTCTAGCTTCATTATTTGTTTCCATTAAATGCATGGTTTCATCAACCACCAAAATTCCATCCTAGATTTTTATTTCATGGAAAACACCATCTTGGTTGAGAGTGATGAGTTTGTTCATTAAAAGATTTAGGTGGAGATTCAAGAGTTTTATGAAGATTTTGTAAACAAATTTACGATGGCTTATGGGATGAAAGTAATTGAGAGTAGAAACACCAATATTTTTGGGAACCAATGCTAAAAAGTGTTATTAAACTCCCTTTAAATTTTCTCTATTGAGAAAAATTTATCAATAGCTTGAACCAGGTCTACCTTAATAATTTCCTAAAAATTTTAGAAGAAAGTTATTGGGAATCCATCAGCCTGGAAGCCTTGTCCTTGTTGATAAGAAACATTGCAACTTTAACATCCTCTTCAAAGATTATTTTTAAAATAATAACATTATTAGAGGTATTTATTAGAGAGGGAATAGGTTAGAGGAACTCTTGAGCTTTGATCTTATTGATAGGATCATTGGTTGTAAACAAATTCTTGAAGCATCCAACAACTTCTTTCATTTGAGTGAGTTCTTGACAGACCAAACCATCTTCACAAGTGATTTTATTGATATTATTATGGATTTTATGTTTTAAGGTAGACATATGGAAGAATTTTGTATTTTGATTTCCCTTTTTAAGCTAAATTACACTTTATTTGAGTCTCCATAAAGTTTCCTTGTATGCCACAAAGTTATTGTAGTCACTTAATAGGATTTTTTTATTTAGAGTGAATCTCCTTATTCATTCTTATATTTTCCACTTGTTTTTCAAGATTTTTGATGTATTTTTTAACTTTATCCTTCTGGTGGAAGATATTTTCAATGACATTATGATTCCATGTGTTGATATTTCTTTTGACATTATTTAGTTTTTGAGCTATCTTGTACATAGCATTGCCTTGGGTGTTTATTCCGAACCATTATGGAATCCTTTCCTTTATCTCTAGGTGAGAGAACCACATGCATTTAAATCTAAAGGGAGATTTATCCTTTTTAGAGTTATTTTCCATAATTAGAGCAATTAGATTATGATCTAATCTAATTCAAGGAAGGGAGGAGAGATTTAAATCTTAGATCATGATACAACTTGTATTTTAATGAGAGCACAATCAAGATAGGCCTGAATTAAATTGTACCCAAGCCTTCTATTAATCCAAGTGAAGGATGAACCTCTCAATTCCACATCAAAAAGCCTATTGAGGGAAATAAAGCTGGATAGGTCTTCCATGTTGTCTGAGTATATCTGAAAGCCTCTTTTTTTTCATAGCGATAGAGGGGAGTATTGAAGAATCCAATGATATTTTAATTGATTTATTTTTAAGTGATCTAAAGGTAATGATATCATACCACATTTTTTTTTGAGTTGAGGGAGTGTTTGGGGCGTAAACATTTGAAATGATCCAAATCTTATCAGAAGAACAATTAGTGAAAAGGATGGCTATATGATGAGAATTTTTAAGGATGATTTCTCCTATTAACATCCATTCATCATAGAAAGTTTCTATGCCACCTACAACTTCAGAGGGGCTGACTAATTCCATCTTGGCCTCTTTTCACACTTTGTAATTAATTTATTCAATATCATTTTCTTGCACTTTGGTTTCTTGAATTACAATGATAATAGGGAGTTTATTTTTTTAAGATCTTTGAAAATTTGTTATTTGTTGTTGTGATTCATTTCTCTTATGTTTCAGATAATTATTTTCATATCAAATTATAGTAAGGGGTTTGTGGAGCCTTTCATGTATTGTAGACTAAATACCATCAGTAATGTCCTTGTCTATTTGCTTATTTCTGACTTCTACCTTATTTGGCCTTGCCTTTTTTGTGGAAATGACTATATTGGGATGATTTTTGAATTTTTTTTGACTGTGGTGATGCTTCTTCTTTTTCCTTATCCTTTCTAAGATTCATAGAGGAAACCACTTTTTTTATTCTTTGTAAAGTTGCTAGTTCCATTTGGTTTTGTAGGATTCCTTTTTGGATTGGAGTTCCTTCTTGTCTTATTATTTCTTGTGACTAATTTGGGGAATTTTCCACTTTTTCATCTTCTTCTTTAGAGAGTTATAGGCATTTAAAGTTATTACTACTAATGATATGATTCTAGAATTTTGAAGGAGATATTATGTCTAAAAAATGTCTTACCTTAGTCACCAATAGGAACTCTATGTCTGTTTATTCAACATTTCTACCTTTATTTGTCTTGAATTTATGTGGTGAGTACTTTTATTCTATTTTCCTTATCATGTGGTTCATAGCTTGCACTTTGTTAGGCTTCTCTTTCAATAGTGTGATCAAAGTCTTTAGACTTGGGTGATCCTTTTCTATTATGTACTCTTTATTTTGATAAGAGTCAACCTTGGGGGTGTGTTTCTTTTTTTCTGGGATCTAGGTAATAGAGGTTGACCTTAGCTCATGGAGGATTAAGGGTCTTCAAGTTTTCTTGCCTAGTATTGCTTATCCTTTCTAAAAATGAATGTGTTTTCATTTTTGATGAATGTTAGGCAATACCTAGTTAGATGACCCAATTTCTTACAACCTTTGCATTTTAGTGTTGAGTTTTCATATTATATATTTTGATTTCATTCCCCAATAGAGGATTCAAGAGTGATGGATGTTCGATAGCTTGATCCATATAAGCATTGACACAAAATCTCACGTGGACTATTTGGGTTCTATTTTTGGTGGCATAATCAAATGCTATTAAGTATCCCATAGTTTTGGTAATGATAATGAAGAAATCTTCATCCCATAATTTTAATGGGAGTCTTGGTAGCATAACCCATAATTTTAGTAAGAGCCTTATTCATGACATTAAATATTTTGGTTCCCAACCCACCTAGATTCTTAAGTAGAGTGACTTTATCCCAAAAACCAAGATGTGTCTAGGATCTGGGTAATAGAGGGTTAATCTTCACCTATAAAAGATTGAGGGACTTTGAGTTTTATAGCCCAATATTTCTTATCATTTCTAAAAATGAATGTGTTTCCCTTTTTGATGAATGTTAGTTAATCCCTAGTTAGATGACCTTGTATGTTTTACAACCTTCACATTTTACTACTAAGTTTTCATATTTTATATTTTGATTCCATTCCCAACTAGAGGATTCCAAAGTGATAGATATCATGAGATCTTGATCCATATAATCATTGACATATAATCTCATGTAGACCATTAAAGTTTTGTTTTTATTGGCAAAATTGAATTATACTATAGTTTTGGTGATGCTATTAAAGACATCTTCATCCCAAAATTATAATGGGAGTCTTAGTAGCTAAACCATATTTATAAAACAATAGATTTATTCATGAATTTGAGTCTTTTGATTCCCATCCCACCTAATTTTTAGGTAGAGTGACTTGATCCCAAGCAACTAGGGGAAATGTTGCATTGTTTCTATTCAAGTACAAAGGAAACACTTTTGGATTTGGTCAATATTTTTCCTGATACTTGAAGGCATTTTGAATAGGGACATGATATATACCAAAATACTTTGGATAAATTTTTTAAGAAGCATGAGCTTTCCTACCTAGGATATCATTGCTCCCTTCCAACTAGAAAGCTTTTTATTGAATCATTCAATCAAAATATTTCATAAATGTATAGGCATATTAACAGTGAAAAGAGGCATTCAAAAATAGGTTGAATTTAGGGGTTTTATTTAACATCCCATGATTCTTGTAATTTTATTTTTTCTGAGCAAAGGAGTATTAATTAGTAAGAGAGTGCTTTTGTCAAAATTGATGTTCTACATAGACACTTCCTCATATTATTGAAATATTTTCTTAAGTTATTTGGATTCTTTGATAAAAGTGATTGAAAGGGAAATAATATAATATTAATTATAGTTAATTAACTTATTAATCTAAATTTAGAAAAAATAGTTACTTGTTAAATAAGTGACTAATGAGGAATGATAATTACTTTATTTATGACTTATAAAAGGAAAGGTTTTCTTTGGATTTTTATGGGGGATCTCTTAAAAATAATTTTGAATAATGTGGTGGGGTTTAAATACTAATAATTAAATTATTATATCTTTAGGAGAGGAATTATGAGTGATAAATGGAAATAAATTGTGCTTATGTGGTATCCTCTTTCTTGATGTGACAAGGATTGAATTTGATTGATAAATATGTCACATGTGAAAGAGTGATATTTTCTCATGAAAAGGTAATAATTTATAGAGTTGAGTAAAATGATAGGTTAATAATTTTATAATTTAAAACTTCACATTCTTTGGAATTTGGTTAAATTTAAGATTCTTTAAATAAAATTAATTATTTCTTAATAAATTGCTATGGCAAATCATTAATTATTTTTGACATTTTTCATTCAAAATAGAATGGAAAGATTTTGCATAATGTTTTTGATTGTGACATATGTTAAAGGTTGGTGATTTAATCATTGTTATTCCCAAAACAAGAATAATCTAGACAATAAACCAACTCTATAAAGGCTTAGGTTGATGGTGCAGGTGAGAAGTATAGAGGATAAAATTAAAGGTTACTTAATTCACCATAAATGATCACTCACTCTCAATCTCAAAACAAAACATGACACAAAAAAAAGACAAAAAATATTTATAAAATTTGACACAACATTACACTCACAATTTAAGAATTGAGATCATAACACGTCATGTCACACCTATAGGCTTAAAGCTCTACCTTCTATACTAAGATATTTATATGTGTTGTATATTTAATTTTCAATACCATCCCTCCTTATCTTTCTCTTTACTCTTCCTTTACATATTTAGATAATATCTTATTTTTAATTATAGGTATGGGATTATTCTTATATTCCTTTCATCAAAATTCTATAATTTTCCCTCAAACTACATTAGATTCCTTGGATATTTACGAAGAAATAAGCACATGGGCCAACACACATCCATATGACTACAACTAACATAAAATTGTATTTTAGATATTTCCAAGGAGACCTTATACACCTTAATTAATATATTGACATGAAAAATGTTTCCCTATAAATATTTAGTGATTGCTTACTATCACTATGACAAAATAATTACATTCTGGTTATAGGGATCACAAGATCATGCCACATGGCATGATCTAGGTGTTTCCATATTAGGGGTTGAAAGTTTTTCTTGTTGTTTAAATAGATACAAATGGACCCTTGTATATATAAATCACAATGTATAATATTCAATATGTATACTAAGTGTTTTCCACTATTTATTTTATATTGTGATTCTACTAGAGCATGTGAAGTTGCCACCTATCATCCATCCAAAGTTATGATCCCACCTTTGACTTGAAACCTATGAATATGATATGATTATGACACTTGTCACAACCCAAAAATTATATAATCACATGATCACTTTTCACTCCATGGGAGTTTTATATTTGGTCAGAGTGTATCATACAAATAATAAACCATCCGATTCATTTAGATTGTTCAATCATAAAATCTTACATATGAATAGGATTTTGGGCCTGCTTAAGACAAGGAGTCAATCAATAAAATATGGAAATAAATAGTATTCTTAGGATAGTCATTATAACTCATATAAAAATAATATACTATATAATGTCATACTAACTAAATTATTCCAACATTCCCCCTTTGTACGAAAAAGGGGAAATGCACTATCACCTTAAAATTGAAGCAAACACTTTCTTGACACATACATGAATAAATCAACCATGGATTACGTACCATCCACTAATCCATATGAATACATTAGCTATATCATATAATGGTGAGAATACAAAAACCATAGATTGGGACACATCTACCAATCTTTGGGATAACATCGACTAATCCAATAGAAGTAGAGGGAGTGGATTTACTACTAATTTTCTCAATTTACCATTATGATACATTGAAAGTGATATGGACTTATAATTAATTTTAAAACACCACATTCATGAACATATATACACTCATATACTTATTACTTAGTACACACATCATTATATGTATTATTCATCACTACTATGGGAAGAGTCCTCATAAACTAAATGGGGAGTGTTTTCTTCCCAATCACTCTCATCAACAATCAAGGACTTTTGATCCAATTTTACATCTATAAGATCTAGTGATCTATGCTTATAGTTTAAAACATGGTGTATTATATTTTTAATTAATGAGAGAGATACATTTTCCTCAAAGGTTACGGCTTTGACTTATGTTTGTTTGTCTTGAAAATTGAGATAAGTTTATTTTTTGCCACCATTATATGTTCTTTTTTTTTTGACACATTTTTTTGGTTTTGTTTTCTTCATCAATTAAGGAAAATATGAGATCTTCTAGACATAGATTTATTTATTTATTTATTTATTTATTTTATTTTTTTTAAATACATATAGGGTTTTATTTGGCCCCTAACTATATATAATTGATACAAAAAACTAACCATATATAGTCCATACAAAAAACCAACCACCATGTAGAAACATAAATAAAAATAGGAACTAGTAATGCCATACTAAGAGGTGAGCCAAATAAAATCCATAAAAACATGGAAAAATCATTGACCAAAAAAATGGTTCCAAAAAACCTAGTGAGGCCCATATGCCAACCAACATAAAATGGAATACAAAAAGTAGAGATAACTAAAAACACCATACACTTACTCAAGATGAAACCATGTCATCTGGATCATTGATGAAAATAATTTCCTTAACTTTGGAGTTCATGGTAGAGGACTCACCTTTTATAGTGCACTTGAAAACTTAAGGATTTACCTTGCACCCACCCATGAATACTATTGTTCTATTACTATCCAAACTACCCTGCATCACCTTTGATGTACCCCTTCTTGGCATTTTGGGGAGATAGAATTAAGGAGTAATCTCACATCAAGTCACCATGTTTGCCAATAATGTAAATGCTTCCACCCTTTGTTGTGTCTACTATCTTTCCAATGAGTGATTTCAAAAATTAGGTTTTTGATGTGTGTCATAGGAGGTGGAGACAAAAAGTGCCCCTTATAAGAGTTATAAAAATGAACATTTTGATGAAGTTATTCTAAAACACTTATAAAGAACATGAAGTGGGTCTCCAGTGCATAGAAAGCTAAAAAAAGGACCAAACCAGTTCCATCTATACTAGAGAAATACAATTTGGGTAGAGGACCCAAATCACATTTTGAAATGTTCTCTATAAGGCTACAATGGTGCTGTAATTTGATGAAAAACTAAACTAGATTTGAAACAACTTCAACATCAAAAAGTAGAGCCATAAGGTTTGAAGTGAACATAGCCATCACTTTTGATTTGACATAGTTATGGATGACTTGTTCTAGGTATTCATTTCGCAAAACCAAATAAATTACCTAGAATAGTTCCTTATTAGGCACCCAAAAATTATTCTTAAGTCTAGCTTGAGAAATCCCCTCTCAAAATCCATATCCCAGATAAAGATGCCACCATAGACTACAAAAGTAGCTACAACAAGTTCAACCCCATAGTCTATGGTGAAATTCCAAATCTACTATGGAGGAGAAACCCCTATCCCAAGTAGAAAACCATAATAAAAACATCCACTATTTAGCATAAGAGGATCATGCCAAATCGAAGCCAATTAATGCAATTAGGTACCATCATAGACATATCAAAAGACACACATGCCATGAGATCACTGTCAAGAAAGCCAATGAGATGTCATTCTTGGCAATTATGGTGGGAGTTTTGCCATATAGATAATCATTAAAAATGATTAATGAAAAATTTTAACACAAAAGTTAACCCAATCATGAAATTTGCCAACTAGAATTAAAAACTAACTAGATAAAAAGTAGAGATTTCTAATAACCTAAACTTCCCATTTTTTTAATTTTTATTTTTAGTTTTTTAGAAAAAAAATAAATTAAAATTTAATATAGAATAAACACCTAGGTTGATTAAATCTGAGGGAAAATATTCTTAGGTTTTACATAGATTTTCCATTCTACTTTTTTCAAGTTGGTCAATGCCATAATTGGCTAGGAAATCGACAACAACATTAGCTTCTTGATAGCAATAATGACTCTTAGGAGGCAAAATTATTTAGCCTATCCCAAAAACTAGACAAGATATTTCAATTTTCTACGATTTGATAGATTTTTTATGAAGCATATAAATAATGACCTGGGAATCCCCTTCAATGATCATCTTGTTGATATTGCAATGGAGTGAAATTTCAATCCCAAAAACTAGAGCCTATGTGTATGCTTCATTGTTAGTTCCATTTATAGGTTTATTATACATTATCCTAATCAAGGATTGACTACAATCATGAATGATATAACTAGCCCTTGATGTACCCATATTTCCTCTAGAGGCACCATCACAACTCAACTTAAACCACCTTGTTGGTGAAGAAGTCCAAGAGCTCTTATCCTATCTAAATTTATTACCATAGATTTTTATTGACCCATTAATGGGTGGAAGGGAAATAATTCTTCATTTTGTGCTCATTCTCATATCCCAGCTTGAAAGAAAATCATTTCTCCTTTTAACCTAAGATGAATTACTTCCAAAATTAACACCTCAAGTTCTTTTAGAATTAAATTAAGGGGTTTTTCTTTGCCGTCAAAAATATTTTGATTTCTTTCCTTCCAATGAGTCCAAATAAGTATGGTAGGGATGACATATCAAAGGCCAAAAAGAGAGTTTTTGCATTCACTGATTGGCCAAGATGACAATGAAACATCCAGATACAGTGTCCAAGCCCAAGACCATTCCATTTTATAGCATAACCATGCCCAACACCAAATTATAAAGGGTCAGTCATATAAAAGATGATTTTCAATTTCTACATTATTTTTGCAAAAACAACACCATGATGGACCAATAAAACTAATTTTATTTAGCTTGTCTTGAGTTAAAATGTGATTTTGAATAGCAAGCCATGTCAAGGCACCAAATTTTTAAAGCCCAGTATTGTCCCAACAAAGACATCTTTCCTATAACATCATATCATCAATAGAATCCACCATCTATTTTCCAAGATTGACTATGTAAACCCCATATTTGGAACCAATCCAATAAAGAGTCTCATCCTTAACATTTAGAAATATTTTCCTATTCTTTAGACATTCAACCAATCTTGAGCATTGATCTAGTGGGATGTCCAAACCATCCATGCTTTTTCACCCCTAAAAATACACACTATTAGTTTTCCACAGTTACACATAGTTGGCAACCATGGTGCCCCAAGCTGCTAATAAAATACATCTAACTTTAGCCACATGTGGCAACTTAATAATCATATTTTCGCCATTAAAGGAGTGCTCCCAAAATTTGGTGGTTATTCTATTATTGATTATCCAAGAGACATGATCCATAATTATTGACCTACAATTCAATAAAAAATTCCAAAAGCATGACCCTTTATGGGGGTTAGTAATAAAAATCATACTCAAGGGATTGTCTAAAATCAAATATTTAATTCTCATCAACTTAGACCAAAGAGAGTTGTATTTGGATATCATTCCCCAAACCAACTTGGCCCTAAGAGATTTATTTTTAAGGCTCAAATTCTTAGCTCCAACTCCTCCCATTTTCTTAATTTTGTAGACCCTTTCCTATTTCAAAAGTGGGATTTTCTTTTGATTTTGATCTCCTTGCCACAAAAAAATCTTTCACGATCTTATTAAGTTATTTGACAATATGTCAAGGGGATTAAATCACCAAAAGATAATAAGTATAAAGGGATCTCAAGACCAATTGAATGAGAGTAATTTATCTAGCCAGAGTCAACCAATGACCTTGCTAAGATGTCAATCATGATTTAAAAGAGTTAACCAATCCATCCCAATGAATTGTTTTTGTCATCTTATTAAAAAAAGGAACCCTTAGATATTTAGAAGGTAACTTACCAATGTTAAATCCCAAAACTAGATAAATAATTTATTTCTCTTATTCAAAACATTTTATGAATAAAATTCTAGACTTCCTAGTGTTCACCATTTGACCGAACATGGCCTCATATCTATTCAAAATAAATTTGAAGATTTATGCTTCACCCATCAAAGCTTGGCCAACAAGGAAATTATCATTTACAAATTGTTGGTGGGTAATATGTTCAATACCTTAAGTGGTTTGGTTGCCATGGAGTAATAAAGTTTCTTTGGCTGATTACACTACCCTTCCTAGAGCTTCTCCTAGTAGAATAAACAAAAAGGGGGAATGGGGATCTTCTTGTCAAATGTCCTTTGAAGTTTCAAAAAATCCTACTAGACTTCCACTCACTAGGATGGAGTATTTGGGGCTAGAGATGCAACTAAAAACCCAATTACACCATCTTTTGTCAAACCCAAAGTTTTCCATAATTTTTTATCAAGAATCGCTAGTTGACCCTATTATATGATTTACTAATGTCAAGTTTGAGCATCATACCCTTTCAACGAGTGATGGATAGGGAATGGATGATTTCATTGGAAATGATAATTCCTTCTTGAATAGTTCTTATAGGGACAAACCTAGCCTACGTCTATGAAATTAGAGAGTTAAATATTGGCCTAAGCCTTGCTTCCATTACTTTAGAGATGATTTTATAGACCGTATTACATAAAGAGATAGGACTAAAATCATTAAAAATTTCTTGTGTGTCCCATTTTTAAATGAGTGAGATAAAAGTGACATTGAGGTCTGGAAAAAATTTCGTCCTCCTTCTGGATTCTTCCACCATTTGAAGCACATCATCTCCCACAAAATCCCAAATTTTTTCAAAGAAGTCTAATAGAAAACCATCTGTCCCAGGCACCTTATATTTTTCCATATCAAAGACCACAAATTGAATTTCATCAAAAGTGAAGGAAGCCTAAAATCTCACATTTTTCTTAGGAGACACTATTTGAGGGATGAAGCTTAAGTTATGATTTTGAGCTTCAAGATTTGAAATTTTATCACTATTAAGATCACTAAAGAAATTGATAGCCTCATTTATGATTTCCATTTAGGTGACCAGAATGTTACCTATAGAAGATCAAATTTGAGAGATGGTAGAGAAATTACACTTGATCTTAACCAAATTGTGAAAGAAAGCCAAGTTTTTGTCACCCTCTTTTATCCACTCTGTTCTAGATTTTTATTTCCAAAAAATTCTCTCTTTGAATCAACTACTCATATTCTACAATTAAAGACTTTTCTTTAATATATGAGGTTTAATCCATTCCAACTCGGTAAATAGTTTGATTGATATTTTCTAATTCAGCTTCAACTCTAATTTTTTCCTAAAAGATATTTTTGAAATAATTAGTGTTCCATTATTGAAGATAGACCTTAATATATTGTAAATTTTTTTCCATTATGAACATGGGAGAATGAGACTGAATCTTATAATTTTTCCATCATAACTCCATGAGTCTTGGGAGAAATCAATCTCTAAGCCTCATTTTCTCAAACTCTAATGGGAAAAATAAGGGTGTATGATCAATATTAACACTCAGAGCAATAGGCAAATGATCAGAGCCAACAAAGGAGAGGATTAAACTTTCAGAAGTCCAACTTTGAAACATCTAATTATTTGAGACTAGAAACTTATCCATTCACTCCAAGATATTATGCTTACCACATTATTTGTTACTCTAGGTGAACATTCCCTGGTTGAGAGGAATATCTAATAATTCAATGTTTGAAATGAACTATGTAAAATCAATATTACCTGAAGTTCTTATGATTTTACCACCTCATTTATCTGAAGGAGATAAAATGGCATTGAAATCCCTACCCATTACTATTTTAGAACTCTCAAAGCATGAAAAATTATTAGTCATCTCAATCCAGAGAAGATATTTACTATTTTCATCATTAGGCCCATACACATTATAGAGAAAGAAGCTCAAATTAGTCCTAAAACAAGATATTTTATAGAATTACCAGTGGTTGCCCATCTTAATAATATCCACTTAGACTTTGTATAGAACCCAAATAATTGCCAAACTTCCTAAAGCCCCATCAACTTCAAAAAAATAACTCCTTTTACTTTTCCAACCAAGTTGTATCAAAATTGAGGCATCCTCTAAATGTAACTTGGTTTCTTGGATCAACAATACATCAGGACTTTTGATCAAGAGAAGATGTTTAACCAAATGTCTTTTATTAGGGGCATTGAGACCCCTAACATTCCAGTATATGATCTTCATGATACCTGAGGGAGTACTTTCTCCTCCTACTTCTTAGGTCCAAAGAATTTATAAGGAGTACCTTGATTACCAATAGAGACAACCCCTACAACAAGTTCTTAGACAGTTTTTCTCCCTCTTCTTTCAGGTTTTCCACAATTCAATTTTTGAATTTCACTTTGAATTTGAGAAATAGACAAACATTATCTAGAATTTATCTCTTCTTCCAAAGCATATTATTTAACCTCTAAATCACTATTCAAGGCCTCAATCATAGGATTGTCTTCTCTAGATTTTGGTCCTCTTTTGATTTGACATTGTTTCCCCCCAATCTGTGCTTAGGGTGCTAGATGATATTTTTGATAGTTTCAGATTGTTCTAAGATAAAATCACACCCTTTAATCATTGTATTATGGGAAAGTTCATCAAGCCTACCTAGCTTGTCCAACAAGGCCTCTATTTTTGTAATTTTAACACTAGGAGTTTTGGTGGGATTTTGATTTATCTGAGACTTAGCTTGAAGATTTGAAATAACATTATCCTTTGGCCTCAAAGATGGATTACACACTTTGTTAAGATGTTCCTCTGATATTTTATTTTCCCTTTTGTCAACCATCATAATTCTTGCTTATGTGGATGAGAAATTCCCAGCATTATGAATATAGAAAGACATGGAAAATGTAGTAATTGGTTTCCAAATCTTGCAAGTCTTATCTTTGAAGATCCTAGCAACTACTCCATTTTTCTTACAAAATGTCTAGGTATGCACACTACCCCTACATTTCAAACAATAAAATGGGATATTTTTGAAATCAATAGGTTGATTTTAAAAATACCATTAGCATTTAATAAGAATATTTTTTGGGATAACATCCTTCAAATCAATCAAAACCCTAATCCTTAAATAAGAGGCCAAACAACCCACCTCAGTATTTGGATCTAATTCCAAACAAGAACTAAATAGATTTCCCAAGGTTGATAGGCATTCAAAATTATAATATTCCATAGGGAGACCATAAAATATAACCTAGATAGGATGAATGCATGGTTTCACTGAAAACACATCAAAATTGGGCTTCCAATGCTGGAACTAAAGACTAGCTCTATGCAAGGCCCAAAAGGGTTTGTTAAAAATTGATTTTTAAGTTATCTATTAGGGAAAATGGTGATGAAAAAACCCTTTGGTACGAATTTTATTTCAATCTCCTTACCCATATTATTTTTCACCTAGGTTTTGAATTCATTAATGGCTAGCCATTTCTTAGTGAATTTGCCAATAAGCACCCATTCTTCCATGCAAGAGATAACTTGTTCATGATCTGTGGATTTCCAAATGAGATCCTTATCTTTGCCAATCTTTAAACTTTCTCAAGGTTATGAATTTAGATCAGTAAACCTTCTAAGACTTAAGGCACATTTGCATCTTTAGGATCTTCAGCTCTGAAACTTAAAAATTTTGGGTTTGACCCACTGCACAAGTTTTCATTTTTTTGAGAATCCAAACCCTTTTCCAAACCTTTCAGAGCCTCCTAAGTATCTCTTTGAATTTGTGTTTCTACCTCCTTTGCTCCATGATCTATAATAAAACCAATCCATTTTTCCATCATATGAATAGCCTCCTCTGAAATACATTGACCACCTTTTGGGTGGTGGTAGTCGAGCCCTACTACAAAGGTTAGGGCTTTTAGACTTTTCTTTTTCCCCTACTCCTGCACTATCATCTCTCCCTCAAACAACCTTGTTATAGATAATATTTATTATTTATTTTTCTCACAATAAATATTGAAACTCATTCATGAACAATATCAAGATCATAATTTACAAAATATCATAGTCATTTTATAAAAATATCTCTATATTATTTTTAGCTACTTCATGCAACCACATTTGAAGCTCCTAGACATGGATTTATTTTACTTAAAGTAAAAACACTATTTTAATATATATTTAGCATGCTATTGAATAAAATAAATTTTTCATCCTAACATGTTACCTTAATTTGTATACTAGCTAATTAATTTTTATAGGTATAAAACTTTATTATATGTTGAACCATACTTTTTTCTTCTTCCATCTTGAGTTCAAAAAAATTTCTGCTTCAATGCCATTACACCACTTCCATCTTGTGAACCAAAAATCTTGTTTAATGATTCTAAGATGAATTTGGAGGTCTTGGAACGGTATATATGATGTAGATAGGAATCATAAATTCCCATACCAATGGTTTATATTTCCTTCTAGTCCATAATATCCCATTTATCTCCTACATTGGCATCTCCTAATCTCTTTATGTTTCTATTAATAATATTCCATATATATTTGTCAACTAGTAACAATTTAGTTTTGAATTTCCGTGTATGAAAGTATCATCCTTAAAAAAATTAAATGAGATTAATTTTATCCATTTATACCCCTTCCCTTGATCCCCCTGTACAACACACGCCCTAGAATAAAATTGACTTATTCGGTACATTAGTTTCCTCTAAAAAATGTGTCCTTTATAGATAATATTAGATTTATAGAATGAAATAACTAGGACTTGCCAGCCTAATAAGAAAAAAATATTTATTAGATAGATAACCTTACAAATTAAATGTAATTTTTAATTACTTCTTAGAATAACACTAATACTAATACTAAAAAATTGTGGACTTTATCAATGAATATCAACTAATATTGAATTTTGAATAACAAAAAAAAAGACAAATAAAGTAATCACAACTACAAAAAATCATAACATAAAACAATAATATCCAAGGCTTTGAGATCATATGAACACTAGAAATAGTGTACAATACTCATGAATGATAATTTTGAGGAGGAAACAAAGGAACATGGGTTGAATTCTTAGACCATAATGCATATAATGATGATAAATCTAAGATTTGATTACCACAAATAGTGATAGGGTTGGTTTTAGGAAGATCTATAATTTAAAATTAACCCAACCATTTTAATTAACCATGCATTATCAAAACACATAGAAATGGGTTCATGTTATCTTATGTTATGAAAACATAGGATTAATTATCCATCTTAAAAATTTTAGAACAAAATGAATGAGATATTAACTAACAAGAAGCTTAGAAGAGGGAAAATACATAAGTGTAAGATGTACAAAAATACTAGGCATAAACTAGATAGAGAAGCGTGCTTGATATCTTACAAAGATAAAAATGAATAGATGCAAGTTTATATTGGAATGTATTCCTTGGAAATAAAAAATTAGTGCACAATGATAAAAAATACTCACACTACTTTTTAACTCAAATACAAAGATACATATGGTGAGTTTTAATAGATTATTGTTCATAGTAGGAAAGAGAGAGGTTTGATCCATGATAGAGGCATTTAATTAATATATGTAAAAAAATTACACTAGAATACTTAAAAAAGTTTATTTATATAGAGTCCCATGCAAATAAAAATATTTTACCAAATATTGTAAATTATGATCGAGGCAACAATTCAATATATGACATTGCCCTAACTCAATCTACTTCTCCATCACAACCCTGAGGAATAAATGGATTGATACCAATTTTTTATTTGTTTAGTGTTTATAATACAAAAAATAAACCATCCAATTCATTAAGGTTATTTAGTCATAAAATGCTACATATAAATAGAATTTTAGATCTCCTTAAGACAAGGAATTATACCCTAAAATATGGAAACAAATACTATATTTAGGTGAGTGGTTATAACTCACATAAAATTAATATAATAAATAACGTCGTACTAACTAAATTATTCCAATAGGGAAGAACCCAAGGTTATAGATTAGTGGATATTTACAAGCCAATGAATAAGTTAGTGGGTCTGTAATGAAGCCTTAGTCATGAATAAAAGAATATACAATGTAAATTCCACCATGGACCTAGAAACTTAGGGGAAAATGTGGTTGTTTCATTCTTTAAATACTTAGGGACTACCTATGGCCCCTAACATTTCAAGTTAGAGTTTTGAGGGGCCCTCCCCTCTATATAAACTAAACTAAACTAAAATCTATATGGCAGTTCCACTTATATATTTGTTTATATGGGACCCTCTATTTTATATATATATATATTAATGTGGTTTTTGTGCACACCAAGGAAGCTTACGATGTAACCTATAATATTTTAGGATCAATGAAGAAATATTCACTCTAAGGCACACATTACAGGGTATTAGGTTTTATAAAAAACCTAGTGGTGGAACAACAATGAAAGGATCTTTTGTTTACCTTAGATGGTTTGGATATGATGTGATTCTATAACTAATTGATATGGGTGGATCAATGATGAATCTAACCTAAGGTGCATAGAATCAAAAGAAATTTAAAAGGAAGAAGGATGGGGAAAAAAATAAGGCTTTGTGAATCAAATAAGCTGAAACCCTTCTAAGATGGATATTAAACTAGGGGTTGGATAAAAAGTTAGGAACCAATGATTGGTTACAAGTTATTATTAGCACACAGATAGTCAAACATAGTTAAGAATCCAAGGAAAAAACAATACAATGAACTTTAGTGCACATAATCAAAGGTTGTTGATTTTGTGAGATTACAATTGCACATCTACAAAATGAGATTATTATTACACATAAAGCACTCAAATCAAGTAATGCACAATATGAATAATTATATAAAATAATATTCATTCACAACCAAATTTCTAAGATACTATATTGACATAACTTCTTTAAATACTCATAAATTTGGAGAAGAACAAGATTTTCACATCAAGACCAATTGTAGAACAATCCTCAAAATTTATTAATAATCTTAACTATCAAAAATATCCTCCCTTTTTTATGAGCAGGATAAAATTAGATATAATATTGGGGAAATCCAAGAAACGTATAAAATTATATCTTCTATGCACAATATGCATATACATGACACAAAATAAATGGCCAACAAAAACTATATATATATATATATATATATATATATATATATATATATATATATATATATATATATATATATATACATATATATATACTCAAAATATAATGAAGATCTGAATCTTCATAATAATACAATACATGAAAATATATACATCCATATTTAACTATGGTGCCAACTTGACACCACCCAAATAAGAAGGAAACTGTGTACTTGACATGGAAACTAAAGTTAATGAGCTATAGACAAAGAGCTAAAAATTACCACTGATGTAACACTAGTAGACTGAAAAGGAATGCACACTACATGATGAACTAGGCCTTGAGGCTAAAATACTAATGTATATGTTGGTTGAGTAGTAGACACTATATTGGCATCATCCTCAATAGCCTTCAATTTTTTGAATAATGCATAGGTAGCCTCAAATTATTTATTTAAATATCAAAATTGAACATATAAGGTTTGAATATTTTTCTAATTTCACTCATCAACCTTTGATTCTCAATTTTAGAGGTTTGAATCCTACTTTAAATGCTTTTAATTTAGTCAATTGATCATTTGGAAATTTGATAAGCTATAGAATTTACTCACTATATTTATACATGGTGCCTTCCACCTCTACTTTTAAACTATTTGAAGCTGATTTAAAAATTGCATCAAAATTAGGCATATTTATTAATTTTCCATATAGATGTTATCACACTAGTAACCCTCATATATTTAAAAATCTCAATGGCCTCCTTTTCTTGTCTTTCTAATTGGATTATCAAAACTTTCATCTAAGAGTGCCATAGAAAGTACCATCTCTCTTTGGGATTAAATAATTTAAGGCCCAAACTCCTTCCTATGCAATCTATTGTCCCCCAAAAATATCACTCATTTTTGGGACAAAATTTGAACGATTTTGGTCCTACAGACCAAAATTGTCTCTTCCCTTTTTGAATTTTGTCCTGGGCATTCAAATTCCTCATTTTAAAGCTTCTCAAAAATCTACAGACTCTACAAGCTTGAATCTATGAACTCTATAGGAAGAGAAATCTATGGACTCTGTAGGCATGAATCTACAAACTCTACAGGCCAAGTTCAATGGGCTTCACAGGTTGATTTCTATAGACTTTGCAAGAAGAAGCAAGATTTTAACACTAAGGTGATTTCAGAGTTGGTTCAATAACCAGGTTCAACCAAAAGAGTTCATCGGTGAGCTTCTAATCAAGGATTGAACCATTAAATCATTGAACCTTGAACCATTTAGATTCATAGGTTCAACAAGTTCAACAGGTTCAACGTGTTTGGTTCAATGAGGATCAAAAGGACTTAGCCAAATCAAATAAAATGAACAGATTGAATCGATGAACCATTGAACCACTTTGGTTCATCAGCTTGGTTCAAAGGCTTGGTTTAATGTTTCGATTCACTCAGTCAGTTCATCAAATGGTTCAACGTCTTTTGGTTCAATCAAAGGGTTCATCAGCTTGGTTCAAAGCTTGGTTCATCAGCTAGTTCAAAGGAGCAGTTCAATGTAAAAGTTCAAGAGAGCCTCCCAAAGGACAAGTGCCCTTGTGGAGGGCACTTATTCAACAAAAGCATCCTTCAGAAGGGTCATTTTCAAAAAAGCTTTAAAGGTAAGTTCTTTCAAAATTTTGTTTAAGGTAGCCAAAAGACAAAGCGATTTCCTTCAGGAAAAAGATTAAGGCATAATTCCTTTAGACTTTTTGTTTGAAGGAATTCCTTCAGACAAAAAGTCTGAAGGAATTTAGAAAGGCTGTAGGAGGAAAGCCAGAAGGAGTTTCTCAAGGCCAAAGACAAAGAAATAATTTTGTAGACTTTTTGTCCGTGGGAAAATGTTCGTGGACTTTTTGTCTGCGGGAAAATGTCCATGGACTTTTTGTCTATGGGAAATGTTTGCAGGAATTTCTGCTAGAAACCTCTGAAGGAATCCAAAGATAAAAGGCCACCAAAGGACCCCAAAGGGTAGGTGCCCTTGTGGGGGACTCTCAGCTACCAAATTAAAGGACACTTCCCCTTCCCTTCAGGAGGATGCAAAACAAGAAATCTGAAGGAAGAAAGTAGTAGAGAAGGCCATCCAAAGACCGCCTGAAGGGCAGATACCCTTGCGAGAGGCTCTTCTCGACCCAAAGTGGATCATTTATCATAGCTCAAAGGGTAGGTCCCTTTTGGGAAAGCTCAAATGATGAAGCTAAAGGAATTGTCGAGGAAAGTGACATGCCCACGGACGTCAAAGTTGTGACAATGAAATAGCTATTGATCCTTGTAAAGCATGGACCCAAATGCATTCAAAGGATTTAAGGCCAAGATCAATAGGAAGCGACTAAGGAATAGAGCATCAAATAAAATTAAGGACTTGATTCAATTAACTAAAAAAGGAGGAACGATGAAGAAGGATCAGATCGCTAGGTGGACATTGAAAGATGCAAACTTTCAATAAGTGATTTGTTTCTCTGCATTGAGAAAAACAAATGGGTAAATTCCCCTAAATTATAGCATGTCTTCTTAAAAAATTTCAATTCAACATGATGTGTTATGGTTCTCGAGTCCTTCTTGAAGAGGCTGTATAAGGGACTCTCTTGTTAGTGTAAAAGGATCTCTTTTTGACAATCAGAAATGAAACTCTGGCCAAATTGAAAGGCATTACTGAGACTTTGAGCTTAGATTGTTGATAATTTTTTTTTTATTGGAATAAGAAAGCAAGTGAATTTTTAGACTTTGTTCTATGATATATTTGTTGTTGGGGAAATTTTTCTTGTCTTTTTCCTTAATATAATTTTTGTTCCTTTAATTCAAAAAGCTGAATTAGTGAAAGTAGTCAGGAAGGTGTCCTGAAGTCAACTGTGGAGAGACTTTGTGCCCCCATAATTTCCTTTAGTGTGTTTTCTTTTTGTTTCTATGTAAAGGACCTTGGGATGACTTTTTTCCCTCATTGTATTTCGTATCTCACTCTTGGGCAATTTAGGTGGAGACTTTGTGGTACATCTCAATTTGTTGGTTACTACGTCCTTGGTTACATTTTGCAATTAATACCAGGAATATTCTTATGGTTTGTTGAATAGTACTTCTAAAAGAAGAGGAGTGCTTTCTATCATTTCCCTTGAGGTTTTTCCTTTGATTTGCATGCATCATCTCTGAAAAAAGAGAGATGGACGGTTTATCCTACCCTTGAGTATTACTTTATATATATATATATATATATATATATATATATATATATATATATATATATAGGGAACCTCCCCTTGATGAGAGGAGAGATTATTCTCCTTTTGATGTGGTAAACCTACACATTTGGATGACCAATTTTCCTACTTTGGCTAATCAGACCTATTTTGTTTATTAGTACGCTGATCGATAAAATATTCAACCAATAGTTTTTGGCGACTCTGCTGGGGACATAACCCATTATCCATTTATAGTCTTACCATTCACCTCCACACTAACTAGGAAAAGAACACGTAGTTTAGAGTCTCAAGCTTCAAACTGAAGCAAGGTCAATTCTTTTCCATTTTTGTTTCACAATCTGGCAGATTCAAGGTATACACGAAGCCAAAAGGCTAAAGGTATTATTGACCCTGTATTCGAGTTGGTACAAAAAAGTAATTTTGATATGTTTCCTTCACCATCTCATCTCCAATGAACAAAGAGCTTTCCTCCTACTAAAGTTAGATCTCCATTGCCAGACAAAGTATCCACTTTTGTTGTTGATAAATCTTTGCCAATAACTACCCCTCTGAGATTTGTTATTCCTCCTTTTCATAGTCATACAATGGTGGTTCAAGGCCCCTAGGGTAATGCTTTTGGTCCTCCCAATCTTACTCCACTTCTACATGAGCTTCCATGTAGTTCAAGGAAGAATTTCCCCAAATTCTATGGTGATGGGAAAGTTTATCCTGATGAACACATTGCAGCCTTCAACATAGCCTGTGGCGTAAGTGGAGTAGAATTTGAAGATGTAGCAGTCAGGCTATTTGTAGAAACATTACAAGGTGCTGTTACTAATTGGTTTTATCATCTACAGGCTTAGTCAGTAACTGATTGGAATACCCTCAAAGATAAGTTTGAAGCTAGATTCAAACCTGTAAAAGATGCACATGCACTTTTGGCTCAACTTAAACATATGAAGAAAGAGCCTCATGAACTAATGCGAGACTTCATAGCCAAGCTTGACAAATTGAGGAACAAAATTCTTGTAATTGCTCGACCTACAGCTGAGAATCTCAAATGCTTCTTTATTAATTTTTAGTTACTTGAAGTAAGTTTTCTTTTGAGACGTGCTGGTTAGATAGATCTTGTTGTAGCTCAACATTTGGCCACTGAGGTAGAAGATGATCTCATATTAGCAGGAAAGATAAGAAGAGATCCAAATAGAAATAGACCTTCATCATCTTCTGAATATTCATCTACAAGCACCACAGATCCAATGGTGCATAAATTGGCAAATGAGTTGCTTGCTCTCAATAAGCAAATGGCTCAAGGAATGTCTTCTAATCCTTCATACAGAGATATGCCAAGAAGAGCATTCCAAAATCATTCATATCAAGGTAATGTTGCTACGAATCAAGGGCAATAAAATCATCTTCCTCCCTCACAAGGGAAACTTGCCGTGGAAGCTCCTCTAACCAATTCAGTAATGGGATATCTTGAAGCAGAATCATAGTTCTCTTTCCAGCCTAAATTGAATCAAGAAAATGATGCTGATCTCCTTATAGAAAATCAAGAAGAATCAGCTAGCGACTCCCACATTAGTTTCCTAAATTACCAGGATGAACCTAGAAGCAAAGGAAAAGCTTTTGATGGATCATATGCAGTGTTTACTAGGTCCAAGAACCAATCAGTCTAACAAGCTGATAAAGGGAAGACAAAAGTGCAACCTCAACCAACAGTTATGATTGCTAAGCATGGAACCACTCTGCCTTTGCAGTCAAAGGATCTAGTGATCACCCAAAAGGCAAATACATCAATTTCACCTTCAGCTTCTACTTTAATTTCATAAACCAACCCTTCTCCCATCCCTCCTAAAACTCAAAAGTTTGAAATACCTTTCTCTGTACTTAGCTCAATTCAACCATTTGACATAATTGATCATGTCAAAAAGACAAAAATATAAATGTATGAATTTGAATATTTGCAGTCCAATCCTGATCAATTAGATAAGTTGGTCTAATGTGTCAAGAATTAAACTGTCCCTATAGGACAAAAAGCTAAAAAGGTAACTCCTGATTCTCCAAAGAACATGCCCATTCTGAATAATCTTGTCATTACTCATCCAACTGCCCCTGGGAAAATAGAATCTTTCTATGTTTCCCTATTATTAAATGGTCACAAGCTAAGTAATTGTATTATAGACTCAGGTGTATCTAACAATGTCATGCCTGCTAAAGTAGCTGAGTCTCTGGGCCTCACACTGACCAAGACATTTGGGAGATGTTTCTTCATGGAAAACAAGCAAGTACCATTGCTGGGGCAAATGAAAGATGCCCAATTTGCATTTGCAGCCTTTCCAAACAAGAGAATCAAGATGACTATCTTGGTGGATGACGTCCCAGCATCTTATGGCATTTTGCTTGGATGAAATTTCTACAAGGACGTGGGAGGAGAACTAAGCATGGACCTGTTTGAGGTAGGGATTCCTATCCAAATTTTAATGAAGAGATTGCTCCTTGAAAAGGAGGCAAAATATGTGGTAATCCAAACATCATCTCCTAAAGCTCAAATTCTTTTTGAATCCTCAGGTATGGGAAACTATTTTCTATCTATAGATGAGGTGCATGAAACATCTAACAAAATTCTTGAAAGTGTTAACCCAGTAATTAGTTCAACTAGAATAGCAAAATAACTAGTAGGTTGCAATATAGATGAAGAAGGATCCTCCCTCTCTAATGAATGAAAGTATAAATAAAAATTAGTATCTGATGAGGTATGGACTCTAGAATTTGATGTTAGCTATTCCTCTACTAGTTCAAGATTTGGGATTGTGTTGATATCTCCTCAAGGAGATATGTTTCCTTCATCTTAAAAATTACAATTTAGTAACACTAACAATATAGCTGAATATGAATCTCTGTTGCTTGGATTGAAGGCTACTCAAGACAAAGGCATCAAGTTTCTTCATGCCAAAGGGGATGCTGAATTAGTAGTTTGTCAAGTGAGGAAGTTATACCAAACTAAGAATGAAAGATTACACCACTATCACAACCTGGTTTGGGACCAAATTGAAATCTTTGATGCTTTCAACATTTCTACCATACCCAGGGAATCTAATGACAGAGTTGATGCACTTGCTATTTTAGGAACTCTTTTAGTTCCTCACTCAGATTTCAAAGAAGATAGGTATACTATTGAGCTAGTCTGTAGACCAAGTGTTCCTGACAATGGTGATCATTGGCAAGTATTCAATGATGATCATCAAATCATTTCCTTCCTAGAATGAAAAGACAATTTTGAACTACATTTTGAAGGCAGTGAATCTCAAAAGTATGAATCAACCTTTGAATCCAGTTCAGATATAAATGAAGAATTCTTACAGCTGAAAGGAAAAAAATTTCCAAAGGCCTGGTTTCTCTTAAGAAGCTATTTGACAAGCATGATATATTCATCAAACAACAACAAATAGATTCAAGTTTCTCTCAGGGATTCAATCAAGTAAATTTGACCACTAAAGAAAATCCCAAGATGGTTAACATTGGTAAGTGCTACACCCCTGAAGAAAGATTCAAGTTCACCACTTTAATCCATCAATACATGGATGGTTTAGCATATTCTTATGAAGACCTGAAGTCTCTCAGACCTGATGAAATCCACCATGACATTCCTCTCAAGGCTGACTCAATGCCCTATATGCAAAAATCCAAGCAGTACAATATGAAAAATATCAGGTACTATTCTATCTGAGATACAAAAAATGTTAAATGCTAGAATCATCTTCCCAATCCATCATTCCACATGGATTGCAAACATAGTGCTTGTAAGAAAGAAGAGTGGTGAAATTTGCATTTGTGTAGATTTTAGGAATCTGAATTAGTCATCTTTGAAATATAATTACCCTTTGCCAATTATGGATCAAGTGCTTCAAATAGTGATAGGTTTAGAGATGTTATCAATGTTAGATGGCTTCTCAAGTTATAATCAAGTTGAAGTTGGTGAAGTATACCAACACAAGACTGCATTCACCACATCTTGGGGTACATTTGCATATAGAAGAATGCCTTTTGGCTTAATAAATGCTAGTGCCACCTTTCAGAGAGCAATGGATCTAGCTTTCAAAGATGAGATAGGTAAATTCATAATGGTATACCTTGATGACTTGACTGTCTTTTTAAAGCATTGATCTGATCATGTACACCACTTATAACAAGTGTTGGATTGCTACCGTCAGAATGGTATTTCCTTGAATCCTAAGAAGTCTATTTTTGGAGTAATAGAGGGGAAACTCCTCAGACACATTGTGTCTAAAGAAGGCATAAAGATTGACTTAGACAGAGTCAAGTCTATTCAAGATCTTAATTTTCCTACAAGTAAGAATGATGTTCACTCTTTCTTCAGAAAGGTGAATTTTTTATGAAGGTTCATCCCTGAATTTGCTAAGAAGACTAGACACATTATGAATATGATGAAAGGGAAGACCACCTTCAACTAGACTAAAGAAGGGAAGTTAGCATTTCAAGATATTAAGACTACCATTACCCATGCTCCTACCTTGGTTTGTCTAGATTATAACAAAGATTTTATCATATACAGCTATGCTTCTCAACACACGCTTTCAACAATTCTTGTTCAACAAGACAAGGAAGGTATGGAATCTCCTATTTCTTTCATGAGTTCCCCTCTCAAAACCCATGAGATGAAGTATTCAAATGTATAAAAGCATGCTTATGCATTGGTGAAAGTAGTCAAACATTTTCACTTCTATATCATGAATTCACACATTACTGCTTTAGTTCCTAACACTACAGTCAAGTCCATATTAACTTAGTAGGAGTTTGGCACAAAAAGAGGCAATTGGATTAAAAAGATTTAAGAGTTTGATCTAGACATCAAGCCAACAAAGCTGGTTAAGGGAAACGGCCTATGCCAATTAATTACTGACAATAAGCGAGAAGATACACAACATGAAGAAGCTGAAGTGAAAGATACACGAACAGTCCTTTTTGTCTCCACTACCAATGAGTGGTATTCATGTATTGCTCATTTTCTTACTTATGGTGAATGTCCTGCTCATTTGTCTTATAAAGAAAGGAGGACTATCAAGTTTAAAGCTGCCAATTTTTTCCTTTGGGACAACAGCTTGTACAAGAGAAGCATAGATGGAGTATTCTTTCGCTGTGTAGACAAAGAGAAACAAAGCCAACTTTTGAAAAATTTCCATAATCTAGCCTGTGGAGGACATTTTTTTGCTCTTGTGACTGCTCACAAGATTTTTCAAGCCAGGTATTACTGGCCAACTCTTTTCCAAGATGCACATAAGTGGGTGAGAAAATGTGAACTCTGCCAATAATTTGTTGGAAGACTCAAGTTAGCTGCCCTGCCTCTCAAGCCAGTGATCATAGAAGAACCTTTTCAGCAATGGGGGATTGATTTTATTGGGACTATAAACCCATCTTCAAGCGCTGGACATGATTATGTCATTACAACAACTGACTATTTCACCAAGTGGGTAGAAGTAATCCCAACTAAGCATGCTACTTCAGAAGTTGTATGCAATTTCCTCAAGAATAATATCATTTCCAGGTTTGGAATTCCAACCAAAATTGTTACTGGCAATGTAGCTTGTTTCACCACCTAGGAGATTACACAATTTTGTTTCCATTATTGAATTACACTTTCTCACTCTTCTGATTATTTTCCATAAGGGAATGGACAAGTTGAATCCAGCAATAAGAACCTGGTAACTATCATCAAGAAGCTAGCAAATGACAATCAAAGGACATGGCATAAAGCATTGGTTGATGCTATATGGGTAGACATAATCATACCAAAGAGGGTAATTGGTATGTCTCCTTTTCAAGTTCTTTATGGTATCAATGCTGAGATACCAATCACCTTAGAATTGCTAGCCTTGAAATTGGCAAAGGCAATTGAAGATTAGACATATGAAAGCTCTCTTGATAAGATAATCACGTGCCTAACTGAGCTAGATGAATAGAGAACCATGGTGATGGATTGAATTACCGCTCATCAAAGTTTGGTAAAGAAACTCTTTGACTAGAAGGCCAAAAATCATGATTTCTAGATTGGAGATCAAGTCTTGCTGTGGGACAAAAGGAGAGAACCAAAAGGGATGCATGGAAAGTTTGACTCCCTTTGGAGAGGCCCATTTATAATTCATCAACATAATGGTGAAAATATATTTTTGCTGAAATATTAAGATGGCAAACTCTTTTCTCTGCCTCACAATGGGTAGCATCTGCAACACTTCAACTCTTGAAGTATCAAATTATAGCATCTGTACATATGTATATTTGTATAGTTTTTAATTCTATTTTATTTTGTTTGTTTTCATTTTTGATGCCTTCCATTTTTGGGTAACATGACTCCATAGCCCAATGGTACACATGAAGACACTAGAGATTCTAGATTCTACTCCCTTTAATTCTTTTTACAATTGATAAAAGTTCCCCAACTGGAGCCAACTATTGTCCCCCAAAAATATCACTCATTTTTGGGACAACATTTGAACTATTTTGGTCCTACAGACCAAAATTGTCTCTTCCCTTTTCAAATTTTGTCCTAGGCATTTAAATTCTTCATTTTTCAAGCTTCTCAAAAATCTATGAACTTTGCAGGCTTGAATCTATGGAATCTATAGGAAGAGAAATCTATGGACTCTATAGGCATGAATCTACAGACTCTGCAGGCCAAGTTTAATGGGCTTCATAGGTTGATTTCTACAGACTCTGCAAGAAAGAAGTAAGATTTCAACACTTAGGCAATTTTAGAGTTAGTTCAATGACCATGTTTAACAAAAAGAGTTCATCGGTGAGCTTCTAAGCAAGGATTAGACCATTGAATTGTTGAACCTTGAAGCATTTAGGTTCAACAAGTTCAATAGGTTCAACAGGTTCAAAGGTTCAACATCAGGTTCAATCAAAAGAATGCATTTTTGAGGCTTGAACCATTGAACCGTTGAACCATTGAACCAATTTTGTTCAAAGGTTCAATGGGTTCAAGGTTCAACAGGTTCAATGCATTTGGTTCAACAAGGATCACAAGGACTTCACCAAATCAAAGAGAATGAATTGATTGAACTAATGAACCATTGAAACACTTTGGTTCATCAGCTTGGTTCAAAGCTTGGTTCAAGGCTTGGTTCAAAGGCTTGGTTCAATTTAGTTGGTTCAATGCTTCGGTTCACTCAGTCAGTTCATCAAACGGTTCAGTGTCTTTTGGTTCAATCAAAGGGTTCATCAGCTTGGTTCAAAGCTTGGTTCATCGACTGGTTCAAAGGAGTGGTTCAATGCAAAATTTCAAGGGAGCCTCCTGAAGGACAAGTGCCCTTGCGGAGGGCACTTAGTTGACAAAAGCACCCTTCAAAAGGGTCATTTTCAAAAAATCCATAAAGGTAAGTTCTTTCATAATTTTGTTTAAGGTAACCGAAAGACAAAGGGATTTCCTTCAGGAAAAAGATTAAGGCATAATTCCTTCAGAATTTTTGTCTGAAGGAATTCCTTCAGACAAAAAGTTTGAAGGAATTTAGAAAGGCTGCAGGAGGAAAGCCAGAAGGAGTTTCTCAAGGCCAAAGACAAAGCAATAATTCCATAGACTTTTTGTCTGCGAGAAAATGTTCACAGACTTTTTGTCCATGGGAAATGTCCATGAGAAGCTCTAAAGGACTCCAAAGATAAAATGCTGCTGAAGGACCCTGAAGGGAAGGTGCCCTTGCGAGGGACTCTCAGCTGCCAAATTAAAATACACTTCCCGTTCCCTTTGAGAGGATGTAAAATAAGAAATTTGAAGGAAGCAAGTAGCAGAGAAGGCCATCCGAAGACTGCCTGAAGGGAAGATACCCTTGTGGGGGGCTCTTCCCGACCCAAAGGGGATCATTTCTTGAAGCTCGAAGGGCAGGTCCCCTCTGGGAAAGCTCAAATGATGAAGCTGAAGGAATTGTCGAGGAAAGTGACATGCTTGAAAATGTCAAAGTTGAAACAATTAAATAGCCATTGATCCTTGTAAAGTGTGGACCCAAATGCATTTAAAGGCTTTAAGGCCAAGATCAATAGGAAGCAACTAAGGAATAGAGCATCAAATCAAATCAAGGACCTAATTTAATTAACTAGAAAAGGAGGAATGATGAAGAAGGATTAGATCGCCAGGTGGACATTGAAAGATGCAAAATTTCAATAGCATGACTCATTTCTCTACATTGAGAAAAACAAATGGGTAAATGCCCCTAAATTCTAGCATGTCTTCTTAACAAATTTCAATGCAACATGATGTGTTATGGTTCTTGAGTCCTTCTTGAAGAGGCTATATAACAGACTCTCTTGTTAGTGTAAAATGATCTCTTTTTGACAATCAAAAATGAAACTCTTCCCAAATTGAAAGGCATTACTGAGACTTTGAACTCAGATTGTTGATCATATTTTCTTATTAGAATAAGAAAGCAAGTGACTTTTTAGACTTTGTGCTGTGATATCTTTGTTGTTGGGGAAACTATTCTTATGTCTTTTTCCTTAATATATTTTCTATTCCTTTAATTCAACAAGCAAAATTAGTGAAAGTAGTCAGGAAGGTGTCCTGAAGTCAACTGTGGAGAGACTTTGTGCCCCCATTTTTACCTTTAGTGTGTTTTCTTTTTGTTTCTGTGTAAAGGACCTTGGGACAACTTTGTGCCCTCATTGTCCTTTGTATTTCACTCTTGGGCAATTCAAGTGGAGACTTTGTGCTACATCTCAATTTGTTGGTTACTACGTCCTTGGTTACATTTTGTAATTAATACCAGGAATATTCTTGTGGTTTGCTGAATAGTACTTTTAAAAGAAGAGGAGTGCTTTCTGTCATTTCCCTTGAGGTTTTTCCTTTGATTTGCATGCATCATCTCTAAAAAGAGAGAGATGGATGGTTTGTCCTACCCTTGAGTATTACTTTTTGTTTATATATATATATATATAGGGAACCTCCCCTTGATGAGAGGAGAGATTAGTCTCCTTTTGATGTGGTAAACCTACACAAGTGGATGACCAATTTTCCTACTTTTTCTGATTAGACCTATTTTGTTTATCAGTATGTTGATTGACAAAATATTCAACCAACACAATCATTAAATTCAAATCATTTTATGAGATATTCTTTGTGCATTGAACCAAGAAGTTGAGTCTTTTTTTCTAGTTCTTTAAATTGGTTCCAAAAATTTATCATTCTTCCCCATTTGGGATATAACTCACCCCTAGAAGTCCTAATTATGTTTAAAATGTCATAAAACCTAATGGCTAGGCTTTATACATTGCTAACAATATTCCTAGGATCCCAAATGATCTACTATTGGAGAAATATTTTTTTAGCCTACTGATAACTTATGTACATTTCCTTCATTGCCTCCCTTCTTGTGTCTAAAAAATCATAGAAGTCCTATGTCTATTCCTTGGGGTCATTTGGATTCTTATTTTATTTCTTGGATAATGGGAAAAGGTTTTATCTTTTCTCAAACACAACTTCCTCCCTTGTGCCATTGTCCACTCCATTCCTCTTCCTCACTGTTAAAATTATAACACTCTTATTATTGAAGTGGGTACTTATCAAATTCAATTGTGTGAGGACCAAAACCATCCTATCTTTATTTATTTTTTGTGACTCCCTAACCTAGGAAGGCACAAAGAGTTATCCCTATTATTATGATTGATTGACCTTGAGATAAATGGAAGGTGGTATGAAACCTATTAGAAACATGGAAGTACTTATTTGAATGGGGATTTATGGAAGTGAAGGAGTGAGCATGCTCTAATTTGAGGTAATACTCTTGGGTGTAGTCTCTAATACATATCTTATTTTCCCTAGAGTTATTTAGACAATCATTATTGAAGATTCCATTGGAGTGGATTGGGATATGGATAAATCTAACAAGGAGGATGTCCTTGGTAGAGGTTAAGGATTGAAAAATTATATTGTGGTCAAATATTCAAAATGGAACTTTTTAATAGGGTTTAGGGTTTAGTCATTACTAAGGCAATAGATAAATGAATCAAATAATCTAAAGAATCAAAACCTTATTACCTAGTCTGCTCAATGTGAGCATGAGGATACAATGATAAAGTTTCCTTACAATACCTTTTCAAAGACAAAAATGGAGAAAGAGGTGTAGTATTTGAGCTAATGGATGAAAAATTGGCCATCTAATACTCTATAATAGTAATATAAGAAGAGAGGGAAGACACTACCTTATTCAACACTTATCTTTCCTTTTTAGTAAGAATGTCTATGGTTGGGCTGAAGGCTAATGTATCCATTAAAAAAGATGATATTGAAATAGTGGACCTAAGTGAGAGACTTAGAGTTGAGGGTATAAATAATTGAGTGAGGCATAAAGTAGGGACTTCTTGTAATTTGGATTGCGCATCTACCTCTAATCTCTAATATCCAAGCTTTCTTCCTTATTCCATTCCTTCATCTTGCTCCAATATATTTATGTCTTCATATTCCTCTTCATCCATTATCTCAAAGAAGTTTATTTTTTATTTTAGATTTGTCTCTATTCAAAAGACCCATTCCTCTTCATTTCCCCATCTTTTAAATTCTTAATAATTATACAATACATGGACAATATCCACTTCTTTAGTCCTCTTAGGCCTCTCCTTTATCCCCTCTAATTTATCATGTAGAAGACTTTATTTAGTGGTTGGTCATTTGATAGGTATTTATTCTAATGACATAGTTAAAGGTGAAAATAGAAGCATCCTGGTGTTCTATTTGTAAGTTAAAATGGATGGCTCGATAGTCATAGGGGCTTACCCTAAAGTTGATGGAGTGGGTATGAAGTGACTGTGATAATGGAAGGTGGAAATGTATTAGTAATGGTAGGAGAAACATTGGATGTAGGCATTGTAATTATAATAAGCACAATTGAAGAGGATAAAGGTGTTGAATCTAGGACTGTGAAAGTCATTGTAACAAAATAACTTTGTAAGAATGCAGGAAGACTTACCTATTGGACAATATTCAATAGGGAAAATGTAAATACATACAATGGTATAAATTTTATACCTAATAGATATGAAGTTCTTATTTATACTGTTGGAGACAATATTGTTGCCACCAATTGAGGTGTTAGTAGTCCCTTAAGAATATTCCTTCTTATTTAGGGATCTACCCCCCTCTAAGGAGCACCTTCCTCTGAAGGCCAACTTCTATTTGCAATGGATATTGAGGATAATCATGCTTAGGTGATACATGATATTGAGGATGAGGCTATTGGTAACTTGAAGCTTTGTTTACCTAATCCACTATATTATAATCCTACTCCCTTATGATGGAATAATCATATTGGATGGCCTGGGGAACCACCATATGCATTTTATACTGAGTTATTCACCCATAGGCCTTAAAATCATCTTTAGAATTTATGAAGATGGGGTCATGATTTTAGATTTTATGAACATAAGGGATGTGTATCCACATGTGTAATATGTTTATTTTTATGTACCCATTTAGTGTTTTAGACCAATCATATCTCAATAGTAAGCCATAGGCTTTAGAATTTTTTGAGGTCAACATACCCCCTTTTTTTGAAAATTGGGACCCTTGAGATGTTTTTAAGCTTAACTCTACAAGCATGGCCTATTTTGGATGTTATTTATAATTTGAAGATCATCTACTATGTAAAACTTGGGTATTTATTTATGGTTCATTTTAAGCTTACCTAACATTGCTAATGATTGGTCTTCATGTTTTTTAGTTATAGGTTTCATGGAGCCCTTGATGATGGTCCATGTTATAAAAAACATAGCATAAACCCCTGGTTCACATTTAAATTCAAATTTGGTGGGAATTAATTGGCAAGATCATTTTTAAATTTATTTTGGACTTGAGCACAAGTTTCATATTTAAAGCTTAGTCATGTTTTTAAAAAAACTAAAAATTTATCCTAAAAATGTTTGGTACCCTTTATTATCTTCCCTATTAGTTCCTTATTATTTCTAACTGAGTCTAATATTTAGTTTTTTAGGGTCCCTTTTATTTTCTAACATGGTCCCTTTGTTAGCCTTTTAGCCTAAAGTTTTAATCCTAAGGCCCCGACATATTTATTAATATGAATGAGACCTTAGCCTTAAAACTTTATCCTAAGCCTTTAATTTACCATGAATCCTAACTTAATGTCCTTACTTATTTATAGATTTGATGAATCTCATTTCATCATGGATCTTGATCCGACGGGGTGAGGAAGACCTAGGTCTTAACTTAAAAAATATGAAACTCACAAGATCCAACTATCTATGCTTCTTTGTGGCCTTTTAATCAGACGATGTGAAGAATCTAGAAAAATTTGAGCACTTAGTCCTTTGAACCAATCACGTTCAAGATCTTAAATCATGATCAACAATTCTCACTTCATTGCAGACCAAATATTGGATGGAGTAAATACATCATTGAAAAGTCAAAAGCCCAAGAGCTCCATGGATTTACCATACAACACTCCTACATTTGAAGATTAAAAGTAGAGGGGCCCACATGATATAAGGGACCAATCATGAACAAGCTCTTGGATCATGATCGGATGGCTCTCACTATGTTTTAATTCTTGATCCAATGAAGTGTATTGAGTCTGAGATCTTAGGAAACCCCATGGAGGTGACAAGTGGCACCCTCACATTAGAACATAACAATTTGATGAGAATAAATTTTATATTCATAATACCATCATTTGACATCCATGAGGACATATTTGACGTTCACATGACCGTCAACTTTAAGCCCATCAAACTAAAAACTTCATTAGCTTAAATTCAATGTTTTCACGAATGTCATTCAACATTTGTGAGGACGTATTTGACATTTGCCAAACCATAATATTTAAGCTAATGAATTATTTTGATTAGGACTAAGATGCACTCTAAAATGTTGCTAGAAAGCTCATAAATTGCCTTCTAGACTAATGGAATCCCTTAGAGGATGGTCAAACACTAGAAATCTTTAAATTACAAATATTGAAATGTTTCTATGGTCTAATATATGTGAAACTAAGTTAGTCTAATTCTATATCTTAAGGGCCCCATTACATTTTATTCAAATGTCATGAACCTTAGGCTAGAGACTTATACTAAGTCTTATTTAAAAAGATCTTTGTGACATAAAAATTAGACCAAATGATTTTAAGTTGAAGATTTTAGCGTGTTTGTTAGATACAATAAAACTCTATTTGACAATTGATCATTGTATCATTTTGACCCTTTTGAGCATGTTTTATGATCTTAACATAAATATTTTACCCCAAAGTATGCATTGTGTTTATTAAACATAATGTAAAATTTGACCTAAAATATTTAGCCATGGTCCCCTTTGTATAAATATAGGAAACCTAGGTATAAACATTTTAGCCTAAAGTCTATTTCATGTTTAATAAACACAAAGTGAACCTTAGCCTAAAGTATTTAAACCTAAGTCCCCGCCTAATTTATTTGATTTAAAAATTAGTGAAAAATAATTTAACCTAAGTCTATTTATGTTTATTAATATAAAAAACACTCGGGTAAAAAAATTTAGCCTAAGTTCTTGTATGTCCATGCACTAACCTAAAGCTCATGCATCTTTGTAGATCTTACAACTCGTGCTTCATCATGAGAGGATAATTTAATAGCGTGAAGGCATCGATGACTTTTCAATATAGCTATGAGAGCCCATGCATGTTCAAAGAATGACTAACAAAGGTACCAGAGCTTGAAACTCTTGTGAAGGTACAAAATGGCACAACCATGGATGGGACTCAAGACCAAAAGAAGCCAATAATGAATGAGGTCTCAAATCTCAATCGATGGCTCACACTAATCCAAGATTTTTATCTAATAGTGTAAAGAAAGAAGGAAATTTTAAATACAAACAATTAGTGCTTCAATAGGAATTTATGAAAAATGCCATGAAAGGTTCTAAATTAATGCCAAATAAGTGCCATGTAAGCAAAAAATGAAAAAATAAGAGATCTTGTGTGCCTCAGAATGAAAAAGTATAAAGCCAAAGATCCAAATAAATCCAAATCATGTATGATCTGAACTCTAAATGAGCTATTGCCATGAAAGCTTTGAAGCCCTAAACTTGCATAAAATGCCCCTAAGTAAACTTAGATTGATTACCAGTGAAATTAAAAGAAGCTTAATTGTGTTTTTTAATCATGAAAGAGATAAATCGAGACCATTTGCAATCTAATTATGAATAATTTTTAAGCACATAAGACATGGTAGATTGAAGATAATAATTTAGGGATGAGACAAAATTGTAATGTCTATAGATAATGAAGTAAAGGTATTCAAGGATATCAAACTAGATGTTGTAGCCCTAAATAATGGAAATAAGAATTGGTATAAAATCTTCTTCACCATAGAGGAAATAAAACCCATCACCAAAGAGGAGCAGAGGATTAATGATATCAATAGAAAGTATTATGACCTAGTTGTGGTTTAATTGGCCATCCTCTACTATGCAGTTGGGAAACTAGAGGTACTTCAATACATTGACATCCTTGCTCCAATTTTCATTGATTTTAGAATTGATGATGATTGGATTATCTATGAGGGAAAATCTAGGAGGGTAGCCTATATTACCCCACTAGCATTTGAAAACTACTACAAGCTCTTGAAACTCCATGTGGACCTACCCACATTCAAAGGATGAACCATTGAGCATGACCTAGACACCATCCTTAAACCATGGTTGATCCACGAAAACCATGTATTCTGGGACTTTGAGGGAAAGATCCCCATTATCTAGTTTAGGGAATGGATTAGGGTTATCATGACCCTATTAAATAGAATATATAGAGTCCCTATCACCACTTATGTCAACAAGACCTGGGTGTCCTATGTATACTTTATGGTGGAGAAAGAACTCATTCCTCTTATTGGGGATATGATTAGTTTCTTCTTGGGTAAATAATTCACTGTAATCAAAAGGAAGGAAAGTAAGAAGTTTTACATGATGTATTATTTTTTGGATGCCCTACTGGCTTCCACTAAGATCCCCAACATCAAGAACTAGTCTCTTGAAGGCAAAACCACCATCTCCCAACACTACTCAAAACTTCACATCTTTAAATGTATGCACCACATACGATTCATGTGACTATGTATATTCTACATTGGTGGAATCCATCACATGGATTTCCATGCCCAAGATTCCCTCTTTGATCAAGAAGTATGTGGAGATGATGGGTGATATCTAGTTTTAATTAGATCACATAGTTATTAGAATTGAGGGAATTCTAACCTAGACCTATAGATTGCCTCTTTGCATTCCTCCTAAGATGGTAGAACAATAAATTTCATCTCAAAGACTTCATAGTGTCGATGGATTTTTCAAAGAGAAAAGAAAAGGCCTTCTCCATCCCTTTCCTTTGACAATAGGAAGAACAATTTTACAGGATTGGAAGGAGGTGGATACCATGTCCAATCATATGGACTCTTTTAAATTTCAATTATATGATCTTAGATAGTGGGATACTAAGAATGTAGTGGGGCCACATTTAAAGAACAAGAAACTACCCAAAATAGTCTATGAGCATGAACTTGTCCCTCATGACACCTTGTACATAAAGGCAAACAACTTTGAGGAAGTATTGACCAAGTTTAAGGGAACTAACCTCAAAATTGTACATATATTGACCTATGATAACAAAAACTAGTAGGGGACATATTGAAGATTCACCCCCTTTAGTACCATTTATTTCCTGACCCTTTCAGGCCACCTTAGGACCAACCTCATATGGAACTCCCACAACCCCAAAAACAAATTTTATAGGGAACTAATAAGGAGAGATTAGAGGAGAGACAAAGTAAGGGGCCTTCATCCTAAACTCCCCATTAGAGATCACCATACATAGTTGAGCACTTGGAGTTGATTACCCTTGAGCCTGATGAAATAGTAGAGGGTGCCCTCAAAGACCTAGCTGTGGCATATGGCTTTGAGGAAGAAGAAGCATAGGCTAAAAAATCTCAAGTTCAATTAGAAAAAGATGAGGGAGAGAAAGGGAAGGAATTATCTCTTGACATAGTTCCAATGGCACCACAAGAAAAGAGAAAGGTAGAGTTGGCATTGGTCCCTGTTAGATCAAGGAAGAGGCCAAAGTTGACTCTCACTCATCCCAAAAGTGACATTAACTTGTTTAATGAGGAGTTACCCATTCATGGACTAATCATCCCTAATTGGTTCATGTATGGAAAGATATATAAGATCCCTTCCCACTCCCACTCTTGGGCCTTGACCTAATCCATCTATGTTGATGTACATGAAGAAATCAAGCCATGGATAAAGGCTTTAATGAAAGAACATGAGGAAAGAAGAATTTTGACTACTTCAAGCCCAAATGATAAGAATATGGATTTGCCAACACTAGAGTTGAGGTCTCAAAGCCTTTGAAATACATATATCTAATTACTATAGTGCAATTCAATCCATAAACAACTGGGTTGGGAAGAGTCACAACAAGGAAAGCCATGATAGGAATTGAGGAGTTCACTTTCCAAAAGGTTGACCCTTTTACAGTCTTAACCCTAGTTAGAGTGAAATAGCTTAGCGAGGTTCTTATCCATGAAGAATATATTTAAATATTATCAAAGTCTCACAATGCCCAAGTCAGAGATAACATTAGGGGCATGAAATAAAAAAATCAAAATTTGGAAAAGGAAATGAAAAACTTAGAGTCACAATTAATTTTTTCAATACCTGATGCAATAATAAACATGTTTGAAGATTTATTATTTGATACGTTTGATTCTTTAAAATTAATAAATCTAAGGCAGGATGCCTTAGGCCAATAAGGTGAGGTGGCCAACGTATTAATAACAAAGTGGCTAGAAGTAGAGCCTAGGATAAGGGATCTCATTAGCATTTTGATTAGGAACAAGATTCCTAAATTCAAATCTATTAGCCTAGCTCACCTGAATGACATATTAAGAATAATATTGGATAAGATCTAGAGTCTAAGTACATGGACAAATAATTTAGATAGACTCTTAGCTGATGATAAGGAATTGATCACTAAGATTGAACAGCGCCTGGGTACCATGCTAGCTAACCCTACCAAGACTACAACCCTGAGGATTATTGATGATGTAGAGTATAAACATAGAGTCACTCTAGTGATGAATGAAGTAAAGGTTAAAATCTAGGGCAAAGCAAGTAGTGACAATGGTAGGATTTTAGGCATGATCTTCATGATAGAAGAAAAGATTACATAAGATAGGAGTATAAAAAAAGCTATGGCTAGAGATGATATGGACCTTGATCACCTAGCTGATAAGGAAGAGGTCTACCTCCTCAAGATAGTTGTGGATCTAGATCTTATCAAACAACATCATAGGGACACAAAACTTCTACAAGAGCAATAGGGGAGTCCTTTAGTAATGGCCCCACCAAGCTAATTGACATTCTTTCTTTGTAAAACAAAATAATATTTGAAATATGGAATATTATTTTGTAAGGAATATAATAGTTTGTTAGCATATTGCCTCTAGGTTAGTCCAATTTTGAGAAGCAAGTATATTCTATAGATTTCTAAAGAGGGATAGTTGTTCTTATCTTTGTATAGTTGTATCTTGTAACTGATCAGTGCATTGCCTTATATTTATATAAAAATCATGTATTACCATCATGTAAAGAGAGAGGGTTTTGAGCAAAACCTATATACTTGGAGTGATTAATACAATCAAGGAATTCTACAAATATTGTCCATATTTGATGTGTCAATTATTAATATAACTTTTCTCTCAATTTCTAGTTTGGTGTCTTAAATTGGAATAGTTTCTTTAAATTATGGTTTGCATATTTAATCACATGGTTTCTAATTTTTGCATATGATAGATTAGTTTAAGGATCCTATATTTGCTTCACTTCATTTTACTCTATATTCAGATGTGCACATGCTATTTGATTATAGTAGTAAATATTTAAAGTAAACGTAGTTCTTACTTGTGATTCTTTACATCATCCTTTAAAGTTTTCCTAGTGTATAGTGAGATATGAGCGTAGGCTATTTTTCACTATATATTATTTTGAATTCATACTTAGTTTTAATTAAATCGTTTTCATAATATTTGAGGCTAAGATAAGCAATCATTCATTTTCTTTCTTCGCTACTCTTCTCATTTGCTCTTTTTTAAACAAATTGCTTTAGTTTAAACTTCATTATAAATATCCATATATATTAGTTTTTAGCTTAATTTTGATCATATTTCACTAAGCATTAGCATAGATAATAGTATTTCACAGAGAATTGAACCATGATGGCTCCCAACCATCATTTAATATAAATTTATGGGGACAATTAAACATTGCTTGGCCACTATTTCACCACAGGTAACATCAAGTTGCCACAACCTTCTATTCATGCTCTAAATTCCTTGAATTCTAAAATGAGAAGTGTTATTGAACACTAAGGACATCTTTGGTGCACATAGAGGCATCAACAAGTCCCACTGGTGCTAGAAGAAGGGCCATCTTTGTGAATTCCTTGAATCTTTGTTAGTCTTAGTGTGTTTTGATTGAATATTGATGTTATCTTTGTGATTTTGAGTAAAAATTTGCTTATAAGGACAAACATCATTTATCTTTATGGTTTTTGACTTACCTTTGTTCTCTTTTAGACAAAGATCAAATTTATTTGAGTATCGATGCTTGGTTTTTGTAAATTTAGCTTAAGCTCTAAAAATCCATAGTATTTGAGGTTAGGATGGCTTATTTTGATCAAAGGTTGGATATATTTCATAGATATAAGTTTATTTGATCTTATACTTAGAAATATAGATCATATTTATGTAATTGAGCACATATTTGAGATAATTTAGTCAAAGATCAACATCTTTTACTATTCTTTATGCAATCTTTACAAATGAGCTTAATGTGTAGGTTTAAATCTTGTTATTTATAAAGGTTAACTTGATACATCATATTTAAAATATGGTCTTCAAAATTCAAGCTATAATTACCAAGGATTCAAACTAGATCAAAATTAGAGACAAGTTAACCTTTGTTTAAACTTGAGGTTCACATAAGATCCAGGTGTGATAAAGGTAGACGTAAGAGATCCAAATATTTTCCAACTTCACCTCTTTAAGGTACCTTTGATTTCAACATTTATCTAGGTATGGCTTGGTTGGGAGACTCTTCAATCAATGTGCTAGGTGTGGTACATGATATCCCACACAACCCTAAAAAGTATTTGCTTGCATTTAGTTGAACTGGTATAGTAAGAATTGAAGAGCACATTAAGTCTTTCAAGGCTTCTTTAAGGTTACTAAATGTTGTATGTGAGGATGTAGCTTGTAGGTTATTTTCATTTACCTTTAAAAACGCTACTTATGAATGGTTTTTGAACTTACCTACCAATTATATCACTAGTTAGGATGGTTTAACTAATGTTTTCATAGATGAATTTGGTAAAATTTTCAATCCATGTGTCATCTACCATTAATTCACCACCATTAGGAGGGATGCAATTGAGCCTATCAAGTCCTTTAATGCTATGTTTAAAAAAATGTATAGTATGACAATGGAACCCTATAATCCTGATGATGTTTTAGCTCTATAAACATACAAGGATGTAGTAGATCTCATGACCTCTATATTTTTGAAAGATCTATTATATCTATAACTTCATTGGCTAGGGCTTATTATAAATCAGTGATCATCAATGATCAAATGTATCCCCAAGGATAAATGGCCTATTTTATTTTAAACATCAACCCACATATGCCCATTCTAAACATATTCCCCAACAAAAGCTAGAATATTCTAGTCTTGAACCAACTTCCAAATCTAAATTAATTGCCTTTAAGTCATATTGTTCCCAATAAAAACTTAGGAATCTTGAATCATCTTACTAATAATGGATTCAATACAAATGATCAAAGAGATTTAGTACCAACTACTAGTGCTAACACTAACCAAGTACATAATTATAAAAATCCCAAGAATGAGAATGAGTCTATCTTCAAAATGGTCCAAAAATTAAGCATCAATTTCCTTCAGTTGTAGAAACAAGTAGGCAATACTAGAGACAACTCTGGTAGGAACATCTCATTTCAAAGGTTTAATAGGGAAAATAATATATTTTAGAAAGATAATTTTCATAATAATAAGAATAATGAACCATCTTCTAGCAATAAGAATATGGACATTAATCTTATTGATATAACATTACTTAATTATTATAGATTACATTGCATATTCAAGCATGGTGATATTGATTGTATATAAGTTTTCAAGGTTTTTGAGGCTTTTCAAGAATAAGTAGACACATTTGAAGTGGTCCCTAATAAGGATAGTGGTGCATGTGCCTCATGATCCAAATCATCTAATCAAGCCCTTATGGTGGAGACCTTCGATTTCCCCTTTCAAGAGGAGAATGAACTTAATGAGATCCTATAGGAGATCCAAGCCTTCCAACAATTCTTGAAGAAGACTTATCCCTTGAGGAATAGAGAGCATAGGCAGCCCTTGACTACCTCATTACCTCCAAATAACTTTGAAACTCCTCCTAATACTTCTTCAAGTATTAATCCAGAGCCACCTAAAGGGAGTACCTCTAAGCCTAATATTGATATTCCTATTTATTATAACAAAACTAGATATAACATTGTTGAGGATAAGAAAAATATAAAGGCTAACATCACTTTACATGAACTAAAATAGATCACAGAGCAAAGAGACCTCTTGTTCCAATCTCTGTCAAAGAAATCCAACAAGCCACCCAAGGCTGACCATGCTAATGTTACTATACACAAAGCTAAGGCATAATCTCTTCCTTTCGTGCTAACTATCAAGATGTTGGGTAAGAACTTTCACAACTACTTATTAGATTCTAGAGCATCTACCAATATCATGCCGACATGTAATTTCAAACAACTTGGCTTAACATTTATAAATTATGATAGGGTTGTCACCCAGTTAGATAAATCTAGAGTTAAGGTTGTTGGAGAGTTATTAAATGTTCATATGTAGTTAGATTTTAAGCTTAGGGTGCAGCAATTTATTAATATTTAGCTTTTTGATATTCTTGATGTTTTTGGGATCTTGTTAAGTAGGGAATGGACCAAGTCTCTAAATGGCTACATGTCCACATATTTCTCACATTTGTGGCTACCTTGGAAGGGAGTTCCTAATCAAATTAAGGTTGAGGGAGAGCCAAGGATGAAACATATGATTACTAAGTACAATGCTATGAATGAAAGGGTTAACATTATTGACTACGACTTAGGGTTTTCCACCCTAGAGACTATTAAGGTATGTGATCTTGAAAGTACTCATGTTATTCTTAGACTATGGAAGTTACATTTTGATGGTGCTAGGTGTAAGGCTATATCTGGAGTTGGTGTTATCCTAACTAATCTTAATGATAAGAGATACCATGCTTCCTATAGGATCCAATTCTCTTGTACTAATAATCTTATTAAATATGAGGCCCTTATCCTAGGTTTTCAATTTACTATAAATAATAAAGTCAAAGAAATACTAGTCTATGGGGACTCAAAACTAGTGATCAACCAAGTAAGGAGAAAATACCGATGCAATCTCTCATACCTTAAAAGGTATAAGTTCAAGGTCTAGGATCTCATTGAGTCCTTTGATGATTTTATCATTACCTATATCCCAAGGGAAGAGAACCAAGTTACTAATGAGTTAGTATCTACTATAGCCAACCTCATGTCCAACCAAGATTCCCACAACTTTAGTATTGAGTTGATCCCTTATCCTTCAGTGCTTGACAATGTTAATCATTTTTAAGTCTTTGGTGATGATCAATAGATATTAGATTTCATGACCAATTTTGGAGCATTTTATGCTCATATTATTGATGAGACTCATGAAAATACATTTAAGGAGGACATATTTGATGGTAAAGTCATTTAGTTGAATGACAATAAGATCCTTAAGGGGATGATTGCTTTAGAGAGACTATTTAATTAGGACAAACTAGATGAGGTTTCTAAGATTCCAAAAGTGAATGGGAAGGACTATAATGCAATGGATCTTGGTCCCCAAGATCAACCCCATATGGTGAACATAGGAAAAGCCTACACCAATATTGAGAATAAGAAGGCCAATGAGTTGCTAACTAGATATAAGGATGTCATAACTTGGTCCTATGATGTCCTAAAGATCTTTGATCCAAGGGTCATCATCCACACTATACCCCTTAAATAATGTTACAAGCCTTTCATGCAAAAATAGAGGCTTGTAAACCCTACTTTATAACCAATGATCTTTAAAGAGGTCAAGATATTACTATATGCTAGGATAGTCTTCCTAATCGGGCATTCTACATGGGTGGCTAATTTGGTACTAGTCAAGAATAAGGATGGTGAGATTAGACTATGTATGGACTTTATAAATTTAAACAAAACATCTAAAAAGGATAACTATCCTCTTCCTTCTCTTGACTAGGTGATTCAAGTTGTTTTAGGTTCAACTATGATGTCTTTCTTAGATGGCTTTTTAGGTTACAACTAGGTGTTTGTTGATAGGGAAGATAGGATGAAAATAACATTCACAACCAAATGGGGAACCTTCACCTACAAAAGGATGCCTTTCAGATTAATCAATGTAAGAACTACTTTTTAAAGGGATATGGACCATACCTTCCAAGGCCTGATTGGTAAGTGTATTATCATATATATGGATAATCTAACAATTTTTTCTAAAAATAGGGAAGACTAATTTATGCACTTACAAGTTTTTGAAAGATGCAAAAGGCATGGAATCTCCTTAAACCCCTAAAAAAGCATCTTTTGTGTTACCAAAGGCAAATTATTAGGTCATGTTATAACTAAGAATGGGATATATATAGATCTTGAAAGAGTGAAATATATATCTAGAATAGAGCCTCTAAATAGTAGAAAAGAGCTAAAGTAATTAATTGGTAAGATAAAATTTGTAAGAAAATTCACTTCTAGATTTGCAAAGATTGTCAAGCCACTGAATGATATGCTGAAAAAAGATTGCAAGGTCACATGGAATGAAGAATCTAGGAATGAATTTAATGATATCAAGAAATCCATTAGCTAAGCTCCATTCCTAATAAGTCCTGAATTTTCAAAGGACTCCTATCTCTACTCTTTTTCATCTGACCATACTATGGATTCAATTTTAACTAAAAAAATTGATGGGTGTGATCATCACATTGATTTCATGAGTTCTAATTTTAAGAATGTTGAGTTAAACTATTTATTAATTAATAAGTAGGCATATGCATTAGTTAAAGTAGTAAATAAGTTTAGGAACTATATCCTTAAAAATAAGGTGCATGATATTCTACCTAACCCTACCAAAAAGTTTATGTTAAGCCAGAAAGAGCTTGGGGAATGAAAAGGTAAGTGGATGTTAGTTTTGTAGGAATATGACATAGAAATGAAGACAACGAAATTGGTAAGGTACAAAAGCTTGATTCAAATGATTTCTAATACTAGGCCCAATCTAAGTATTATGCAAGTTGATCAACAAAGTTTCCAAGCTAGTGAGTGGTATGATTCCATCATACATTTACTAATTAATGGCACTTGTCTTGCATGACTATCCAAGGAGTAAAAGAGGACCCTAAGGCTCAAAATAGATCAGTATTTGATTAAGAATGGAGTCTTATATAGTAAGATATTTGAGGGATTGTACCTAAGGTATGTCTGAAGAGAAGAAGTTGATCAAATCATGAGTAACTTTCATGAGAAGTTTGAGAATGGACACCCATCAGGGAAGACTACCGCACACAAGATTTTTAGAGTCAAATAATATTGACCAACTATATTTAAGGATGCTCAAAATCATGTGAGGGAATGACACTCTTTCTATATTTTTAGCACCAATGAGCCAAAGGCAATAATGCCTTTACAACCATTTATGCTTGATAAACCATTTAAATAATGGATGTTGGACTTTGTAGGAGTGAACAACCATAATTCATCTGAAATTCACAAATTCATCTTGACTACCACATATTATTATACAAGGTGGGATGAAGTTGTATCTACCAAACAATGCAGGATGGAGGAAGTGATCAATGTTTTGGAAGAGAACATTTGTACTAGATTTAGAAATCCAATATCTCTAGTGTGTGACAATGGGTTTATATTTTCATCCATAGAGATGAATAAATGGGATTATGATAATGACATTAGTTTTAATTTTTCATCTAACAATTATCCCCAAGGGAATGGAGTCTCTGTGTCTACCAATAAGAATTTGATGAAGGCGATCAAGAAGTTTACTATAAACAAGCCTAGGACTTGGCACAAGTTACTCAATTATGCATTATGGGTAGATAGGATAAGGATTAAACAAGATTTAAAGGCATCACCTTTTCTATTGGTGTATGGCTAGGAACCAATATTTCCTATCACTCTTAAGTTTCCCACATACAAATTCATGTAGGAATACATGAAGGAAAGCTAGGATTTTGTAGAGTCAAGATTGTTGGACATCACTCAGATGGAATATGTAAGGGAGGAAGCCTTTGCTAATTTTATCAGACTTAAAACCATGAAGAAAAGATAGTTTAATAAAAGGTCAAAAATTAAGGTGTTTAGATAAGGGGATTTGATTCTCCTTTGGGAAAAAACATCTGAGCCTAAAGGAAAACATGAAAAATTCAAACCTTTATGGATTGGTCCATATCAGATTGTAAAAACATTGGGGAACAACACCTTCGAGCTCAAAGATCTATAAGGAGTAGAGTTTACATTGCCCACCAATGGGAAATACCTAAAGCACTACTTCTTTGCTCCTCCTCTTGAGGTCTTTATGGATTAAAATGTAAGATGGTTAGAGTTAGTCTAGGTAGGCTAGTTAGTTTATTTTAGTCTTTTCTTCCTATCCCTTGTTTGTATATAAGAATGTACATGTTTATTTACTTCCCTTTGTTTTATTACTTTCCTACTTTCTATTGTGTGTTTGCTTTTGTTGACTTATTATTTGATTCTAATAAGTCATTTTTGGACAACCTTGAGCTTAAAGTTTATTTAGTTGCTTGAAACCCCAAAGTTTAGGAATGTGGGTGTGAACCTAATACATATGTTAACCATGGTCTTGAAATTTGAGCCTCATGTTATTATTTGAATAAATTGGTAAAGATTGATGAATATGTTAATTATTTTATGAGAAATTGAATATTGTCTTGACCTAAATTTGGTTTTAAGAAGATTTGCACTTGTATAATGAAAAAATAATTTGTTGAAGCACAATAATGGTGGCATTTAATGAACATCCTTTTCTGGGATAATGGTTACAACGATAGGTGATTATCAAATACTTGAACAAATCCTTAAACCTAGCTACACTAATTTCCAACCTTGATGAAAGCATAAAAGTTCTAAAAATATAAAAAATAAAGGTTTAATACAAAATCAAAAGCTTTGCAAGAATAGGTGATTTTGGTAACCTCTATCAGGGCTATGGATGCCTAGATAGTAGTCGAACAAGGCCTTGAGAGGAGCCAAAGGTATCTCTATCAAGGTTATAGATGTTTGGCTAGTAGAAGAGCAATGCCAAATCCTTCTTTGAACTAAAATCATGGTTCTTAATGGATATCTAAGCATGATCTAAGTCATTATTGATGATTAAGGATATGAAACCTAGAAGTTGTCTCCTAAAGCCATGACAAATAGTAAGTGGAATAAAAGCACACACACAACATGGATATATCTTAATGTTTTATCCCAATTCTATAAGTGTAAGTTTTATTTTAACCATAAACTAATCTAGATAATGGCATAGATCAAATAGAATTCAATGATTTAGTTGTTTGTTTAAACTAGAGTCTCTAGGTTCTAACATATTGCTATGTTTCCACTGGAAGTCACCATTTTTGGAGGATAACATACCCGCTTTACTTGAAAATTGGGACCCTTGATATGTTTTGAATCTTAACCCTAAAAGCATGGCCTATTTTAGATATTATTTATGATTTGAAGATCATCCACTTTGTCAAACTTGGGTATTGATTTATTGCTCATTTTAAGCTTACCTAACATTGCTAATGATTGGTCTTCATGTCTTTGACTTTTAGGTTTCATTGAGCCCTTGTTTATGGTTCATTTTCTAAAAACCCTATCATAAACCCTTGGTTCATGTTTAAATTCAAATTTGGTGAGAATTAATTGGCAGGAGCATTTTTAAATTTATTTTGGACTCGAGCATAAGTTTCATGTTTAAAGCTTAGTCATGTTTTTTAACACAACTAAAAATTTAGCCTAAAAATGTTTGGTCCCCTTTATTGTCTTCCCCATTAGTTCCTTACTATTTCTAATCGAGTTTAATATTTGGTTTTGTAGGGTCCCTTTTATTTTCTAGCATGGTCCCTTTGTTAGGATTTTAGCCTAAAGTTTTAATCCTAAGGCCCTGATGTATTTATTAATAAAAACAAGAACTTAACCTTAAAACTTTAGCGTAAGCCTTTAATTTATTGTGGGTCTTAACTTAATTTCCTTATTTATAGATTTGACAATTCTTGCTTCATCATGGATCTTGATCCAACAAAGTGAGGAAGACCCAGGTCTTAACTTAAAAAATGTGAAACTCGCAAGATCCAATGATCTAAGCTTCCTCATGGAATTTTAATTAGATGATTTAAATAATCTTGATAAATTTGAGCACTTAGTCCTTTGAATAAATCAAATTTGAGCTCTCAAATCATGATAAATGGTTTTTGCTTCATTTTAGACCAAATATCAGATGAAGTGAAGACATCATTGAAAAGGCAAAAGCCCAAGATATCTATAGACTTTACACATGACACTCCCAAATTTAGAGATTAAAAGTAGAGGGGTCTACATGATAGAAGGGACCAACCATAATATCGTATATATCATGATAAGATGGCTCTCATTGCATCATGATTCTTGATCCAACAAATCGAATTGAGTTTGAGATCCTAGGGAACCTTGTAGAGGTGCTAAGTGAAACCCTCACATTAGAACATATGAATTTTATGAGCTTAAATTTGATGTTTGTGTGACCATCATTTGGCATCTATGAGGATGTATTTGATTTTCATGTGATCATCAAATTTAAGCCCATCAAACTAAAAGCTTCACTAGCTTAAATTTAACATTTGCAAGACTATCATTCAACATCTATGAGGATGTATTTAATGTATATGAGACCATAAAATTTAAGCTAATTAATTATTTGACTCAAGAATAAGATGCACTCCATAATGATGTGAGAAATATTATAAACTACCTTGTAGACTAATGGAAACCCTCAGAGGATGCTCAAACATTGGAAATCTTTGAAATGCAAATATTGAAATGGTGTTATGGTCTAAATATATGAAAAACTAACGTAGTCTAAGTATATATCTTTAGGTCCCCATTGTATTTTATTTGAATGCCATGAACCTTAGGCTAGAGACTTATACTAAGTCTTATTTAAAAGGATCTTTATGACATAAAACTTAGACCAAATGATTTTAAACTAAATATTTTAGTGTGTTTGTTAAATACAACAAAACTCTATTTGAAACTTGATCATTATATCATTTTGACCCTTTTGAGCATGTTCTATGAGATTAACATTAATATTTTAGCCCAAAGTATGCATTATGTTTATTAAACATAACATAAACTTTGACCTAAAATATTTAGCTATGGTCCTTTTTGTATAAATCTAGGAATCTTAGGTATAAATATTTTATCCTAAAGTTCATTTCATGTTTAATAAACACAAATTTAACCTTAGCCTAAGGTATTTAAACCTAATTCTTTACCTAAGTTATCTATTTTAAAATTTAGCATAAAATGCTTTAAACTAAGTCTATTTGTATTTATTAATATGAAATATACTTAGGTAAAATATTTTAGCCTAATTTCTTGTATGTCCATGTGCTAACCTAAAGCTCGTGCATCTTTTCAAATCCTACAACTCATGCTTCATCATAGGAGGATGATCCAATGACACAAAGGTACAAATGAATTTTCAATAGAGCTTTAAGAACCCATGGGCTTGATGTGTGGCAAATGTGCATTCAAAGAATGACTGACAAAGGTAATAGAGCTCAGAAGGCCCCTAAAGGTGCCAAGTGGCATAACCATGGGTCTCGAGACCAAAAGAAGCCAATAACGAATGATGTTTCAAATTTCAATCAATGGCTCATACTAATCTACGATTTTGATCCAATAGTGTGAAACAAAAAGGAAATTTTAAATACCAATGGCTAGTGCTTCAAAAGGCATTTAAAAAAAATGTTGTGAGAGGTTATAGATGAATGCCACATAAGTGCCATGCAAGAAAAAAAATGACAAAAGAAGAGATCTTGTGTGCCTTAGAATGTAAAATTATAAAGGCAAAGGTCTAAATCAAATCCAAACCATGTATGAGTTGAACTCTAAATGAGCTACCACCATTAAAGCTTTGAATCCCTAATCTTACATAAAACGTCCCTAAGTAAACTTCGATTGATTATTAGTGAATTCAAAAGAAGATTAATTGTGTTTCTTAAGCACGAAAGAGCTAACCGGTGACCATTTACAATCCAATTGTGAAGAATTTTCAAGCATAAAAGCCACTGTAGCTTGAAGACAATAATTAAGGGATGAGACAAAACTGTACCTATCTACAGACAATGAAGGAAAGGTCTTCAAGGATGAAATAAGAATTGGTTTGAACTCTTATTCACCATAGAGGAGCTAAAACCCATCATCAAGGAATAGAGGATTGTCACTATCATAAAAATGTATTATGATCTAGTTACAATTTAAATAGCCAACCTCCACTATATAGCTACTACACTAGAGGTACTTCACTACATTAACATCCTTTTTCTAATTTTCATTGATTATATAATTGATGGTGAATGGATTATCCATGAGGGAATCTCTAGGAGAGTAGACTACATTTCCCCACTAGCCTTTGAAAAATACTATAAGCTCCCAAAACCTCATATGGACCTACCCACAATCAAAGGATATACCACTGAGCGTGACTTAGATACCATCCTCAGACCATGGTTGCTGCAAGGAAACTATGTAGTCTAGGACTTTAAGGGAAAGATCCCCATTGTCTAGTATAGGGAAGGGATTAGGGTTATCATGACCCTATTAAACAAAGTATCTGGATCTCCTCTCACCACTTATGTCAACAAGACTTGGGTGTCCTATGTTTACTTTATGGTGGAGAAAGAGCTTGTTCCTCAAATTAGGGATATGATAAGTGTCTTCCTAGGGAAATAAAAGGAAGATAAGCAAGCAGTTGTACATGATGTCTTATTTTTTGGATGCCTTACTAGCTTCCACCAAGATACCCAACATCAATAACTAGTCTCTTGAAGGCAGAACCACCATCTCCCACCACTACTCAAAATTTCACATCTTGAAATATAGGTACCACATGAAATTCATATGTGATTGTGTCTATCCTACATTGGTGGAGGCCATCATAGGGATTCCCATGCCCAGGATTCCCCCTTTGATCAAGAAGTATGTGGAGATGATGGGTGATATATGATTTTATCTAGATTACATGGTTATTAAAATTGAGGGAATTATGACCTAGCCCTATACATTACATATTTACATTCCTCCTAGGCTAGTTGAATAGGAAATTGCATCTCAACTCCTTCATATTGTTGATGGAGTTTGTAAAGAGAAAAGAAAGGGCCTTCTCCATCTCTTACCTTTGATAATAGGAAGAATAATTTTATAAGATTGGAAGTAGGTAGATGACATGTCTAGGCATAGGGACTCTTTTACATTTCAATTGGATGATCTCATATAGTGGGATCCTAAGAATGTAGTGGGGCCACATTTACAGGAAAAGTAACTGCCCAAACTATTTTATAAGCATGAACTGGGCCTTCATGACACCTTGTACATAAAGGCCAACAACTTTGAGGAAGTATTGGCTAGGTTTAAGGAAACCAACCTTAATCTTGTACATATATTAACCAATAATAACAAACTAGTAGGGGACATATGGTAGATGCATCCCCTTCAATATCATTTATTGCCTGACCCTTCCAAGCCACCTCAGGACCAACCTCAGATGGAGCTCCCACAACCCCAAGCAAAAATTATATAGGGAATTGGTAAGGAGAAGTTGGAGGAGAGACCAAGTGAGGGCCTTCATCCTCAACTCCCCCTTAGAGACCACCATCCCCAATTGATCACTTGAAGTTAATTTCCCTTGAGCCTAATGAGATATTAGAGGGTGCCCTCAAAGACTTGTATGAAGCATATGTCTCCAAGGAAGAAGAAACACATGTTGAAGAAGCTCAAGTTTAAGTAGAGAAAGCTGAGGGAGAGAAAGGGAAGGAATTAGCTCTTGAAATAGTCTGAGTGGCATCCCAAGAAAATAGAAAGGAAAAGTTGGCATTGGTCCCTATTAGATCAAGGAAGATGCAAAAGTTGATTCTTACTCATCCCACAAGTGAGATCAACTTGTTCAGTGAAGATTTCTACATTAATTCACCAATCATCCCTAATTGGTTCATGTATGGAAAGCTATAAAATATCTCTTCTCGCTCCCACTCTAGGGACTTGACCCAATCCATCTATGTTGATGTACAGGAAGAAATCAAGCCATGGATAAGGAATTTAATGAAAGAATATGAAGAAATAATTATTGTGATTATGAAAATCCTAGATGATAAGAAGATGGATGCTCTAGGAACATACAACAACACTAGATTTGAGGTCCCTGATCTTCCAAAATACATATAACCAATTACTATAGTGTAATTTAATCTAGAAACAACTAGGTTGGAAAGGGTCACAACAAGGAAAGCCATGACAGGAACTAATGAGTTCACTTTCCACAAGGTTGAGCCCTTTAAAGGCTTAACCCCATTTGGAGGGAAATAATTTTGTTAGGTTCTTATCCATGAGGAAGATATTGAAAGCCTAGTAGAGGTTCACAATGCCCAAGTCAGAGTTGACATTAGGGGCATGTAATAGAAAATTCAAAATTTAGGAAAGGAAAAGGAAAAATTAGAGACATAGGCCATTTTATCAGTGCTTGATGTAATAATAAACATGTTTGAAGCATCATTATTTGATATATTTGATTCTTTGAAATCATTAAAGCTAAGGCAAGATGCCTTAGGCCAACAAGGTGAGGTGGCCAAGGGATTAATAACAGAGCGGTAGGAGGTAGAGACTAGGATAAGGGATATCATTAGCATTTTGATTAGGAACATGATTCCTAAATTCAAATATACTAGCCTATCTCACCTAAATGCCATATTAGGAATAATAGTGGACAAGATCTAGAGTTGAAGTGCATGGATAAAGAATTTAGATGGATTTCTAGTTGATGATAAGGAATTGATCATTAGGATTGAATAGCTCCTAGGCACTATGATGACTAAACCTACCAAGACTAAATCCCTATGGGTTATTAATGATTTAGAGTATAAACATAGAGTCACTTTAGTGATGAATGAAGTAAAGGGTAAAATCTAGAGAAAATAAGGTAGTGACAATGATAGGATTTTGGGCATGATCTTCACGACAAAAGAAAAGACTAAAGAAGCTAGGGGTATAAAAGAAGCTATGGCCAGAGATGATATTGACATTCATAACCTAGCTAATCAGGAAGAGGTATACCTCCTAAACTAGCTTTGGATCTAGAGATTTTCAAAGAATAACATCAGAGCGCTATGGAACTTTTATAAGAGCAATATGGGAGTCCCTTTATAATGGGCCCACCAAGCTGATTGATATTCCTTCTTTTTAAAAACATTGTAATATTTGAAATAGATAATATTATTTTATAAGTCATATGATCATTTGTTATCATATTTCCTCTAGGTCAGTCCAATTTTGAGAAATAAGTGTATTCTAGAGCTTTCTAAAGAAGGATAATTGTCTTTATCTTTGTATAGTTGTATCTTGTAACTAACTGGTGTACTGACTTATCTTTCTATAAAAGTAATGTATTAACATCTTTTAAATAGAGAGGATTTTTAGAAAAAACTTGTATATTTATAGTAATTAATACAATCAAATAAGTATACATAGATTGTCCATATTTGATGTATTAATTATTAATATAGCTTTTCTCTCAATTGCTAGTTTGGTGTCTTAAATTTTGAATAATTTCTTTGAATTTTGGGTTGCATATTTAATCATAAGGTTTATGATTTATGCATATGCTAGATTAGTTGAAGGATTATAGATATGCTTCACTTCATTTTTCTCTATATTCAGATGTGCAAATGCTATTTGATTATAGTAGTAAATCTTTAAAGTATACTTGGTTATTACTTATGATTCTTTACATCATCCTTTGAAGTTTTCCTGGTGTATAGTGAGATATGATATTAGGCTATTTCCCCCTATATATTGGTTTGAATAAATATGTAGTTTCAATTAAAGCTTTGTCATAATATTTGAGGCTAAGATAAGTAATCATTCATTTTCTTTCTGCCCTACTCTTCTCATTTGCTCTTTTTTCACCAAATCACTTTAGTTTAAACTTCATTATAAATATCCATCTAGATTAGTTTGTAGCTTAAGTTTGATCATAATTCACTAATAATTAGCATAAATACTAGCATTTAATAAAGAATTGGACCATGATATCTCCCAACCATCAGTTAATATAAATTTATGGGGATAGTTAAACATTCCTTTACCACTATTTCACCATAGGTAACATCAACTTGCCACAACTCGATACTCATGCTCTAAATTACTTGAATTCTAAAATGAGAAGTGTTCTTGAGCATTAATGACATCTATGGTACACATAGAGGCATCAATAGGAATGTCAACAACTAGGATGTCTATGTACTATTGTACATATGGCTTAGAGGTAAGTTAAATGTGTACATTTTTTTAACTCCCAAACACATGGGATAAAATACTTATCTAGTTGTAGGACCACCCTTTTGGACTTATTTGGTGTAAAACCTAGTTTCTTCCATACATCTATGGGTATAATATGGCTTGAGTCACCTGAGTCAAGCAAAAAATTATGTACATTATTTCCAAACATTTTGACAGTTAAGAGAAAATGTGGTAATTTAGTCTTATCCTTGTAAATCACCATATTTGTATGTGCAACTTTTGATTTGTCAATAGATGATCTCCTAGTTAAGAATTTGAGAAACAATTATCTTTGTTTGGTGATCTAAGCTAGCTTGTGAAGTCTAATGTTTTCCTTTATCTTCTCCATATCTTCAACAATATTGTATCCTTATTTAATCTATGGCTATGCACTTTGAAAATGATCATTCCCTTTTGGAGGAGGTGGATTATTACTTGTCTTGGGGTCTAGAAGAGTAGTGGAATTGTTGCTTAAAGGCATTGAATTGGTAATAGGCCAATTATTCCTTAAATTTTAATTATTCCTCTAGAATTGATGAAAAACATGTATCTCATATATATTATATGTCATTTAATTAGTGTCTCATTTTGGGAATAATAAGTCATGAGTCTCAAAAACCATTATTTTACTAGAAGGATCAAGATTAGTAGAAGAATATGTCTCTAGCTAAATTTTAAAGCCTTGTTATATTTCCATTTACTTCTAAAAAATATCAAAGTCAGTGCAAAACTCTATGCAATCTAGCTCACAATGTTGTACTATGTTGTGGACTCAACACCAATTAGGGAGTGTTGCTTCCATGGTGTTTATTTTAGGCACTTTGTTGGGTGTATATTGTTTTTGGATCTATTAAAAGACCCATTATATCTCTGATATAGAGAATTTTGATTATTATTATACTCCATGGTATTTCCCATTCATTTTTGCATACTCAAAAACACATTGCTTAACTTATATACCATCCATTAGATAACATCCAATTCTAATTTTGTACATTTAGAAGTAGAACCCTATGTAGTTATAATATTGACTGGTATCAAAGATTGGTTTTTATTTTGTTGGTTATATGCAGACACAAGATTATGTAGGAAGCTAAGGTGTTGGCTAGGTAGAACATGGGATAAAGGTGTTGGGATCATTTATGATCCAAAATAATTTATTAATTTGTTATGTTTTTGTTTATTACATGTTGGTTTCAGCTATTAGTTGGTTTTGTAACCAACTCTTCTTTTCATAAGATTTTTAAACTTACTATGTACAAAAATAATGTATGTTTTTGATATTGAATATATTTTTAATAATTGCTCTACTATTCCTCCATTTATGTAGGCCAATAGTGGTATCAGAGTGTAGGATTAAAAGAGGAAAGAGATAATTTTTTATGTGCTTTAATTGAATCCTGTATAGCATTGATGCAGAGATAGGGAGGCTAGAAGTCATGGGTGAATACCACCTTGGAGAATTTTTTAATCAAATCAAGCATGGTTCTCTAGTTATAAATATACCTTATTAAAATTATGCTCAAATTAATACAATTAAATATGATGATTGATTGAATATTTATACACCTAAATGCTTCATGACCACACTGCCTTAATCAAGCATTTTCACCGATTAGCATTGGATCAAGCATACCAAGTTGTTCAACTCAGCAAACATGACATCCACCTATACAGTGATTCCATTTCCAATTAAGGCATATCTCTAAGAATAACTACAAAATTGATCAGAAAGGAGGCTCCACATCAAAAAAATTTAATCAAACCTATATGACATCCTAGAAGAATTATTATCGAAATTTTATTATCTTTCACAAACCTGAAGCAACATGGCATCTTTGTGAGTCTGGTACTGGACCCGATAAAATATTATATTCCTCGAGACTATTTTTTTAATATAGTTTGATAAAAAATTAGCTTTTATGCTGGGTCCCACAAGGAAAGCCAGTGGACTAACTCTCTTCACATAAAAATTAAAAATACTTGGTAAAATATTTACCATACATATATTTTTATTTTTTATTTTTCACAAACTATGAATTAAGGGCATATTAAATGTCTTTCTATTATATTCCATGCAAGTTTGAAAATAAGGTGGATAGAGCACTTTTGGTAGTCACATGATAAAAAAGAAGTCACGGGTTCAAAACCCATTGACATTATTTTTGGTCAAAAATTATTTTTCTTGACATCATTTTGTAATAAAAGAGTCATAAGGCTAAAATAAGATTTTAATTTCAAATGGTGATATAATGGTGTAATAAGGATTTATAAGGTGTATTTTTTTGACAAAATCTAAAAATCTTTGTATTTATGTAAATGAAAGCTATTTTTGAAGGTAAAGGCAAAACCTCAAATAAAATTCCCTTAAATTCCTTCTACCTTTTTCATCATAGATAAAATTATTAGTCTCATACCTAAAAATGGAATTGTCACCTAAAAACTACAAGGAATGGAGTAAGAATATGGAGAATACACTCATTTTTAATGACTTATGGAAAATCATAGAGAAAGAAACCACACCACCAACTAAAGCTGCAAATTTGGTTGAGTACTAGAAATGAGATAAGTATGCACTTGCATTGTTAAAAGCATCTTTCAATAAATAGGTTATCATTCATATAGAGTCAATTAAAATTGACTCATAGAAAGCATGAAAAGCATTAAAATATCTATATGACAAAAAACATGCCTATAAAAATATTGATCTCTGAATGCAGTTGCTTAATAACAAGCTTGGAAATGATGAAGATGTATTTGAGTATCTCTCTAGCATAAAAACCTTAAAATAAGAGTATTTTACCATAGGTGGTAAGAGCGATGATGAAATGTTAATTTCCATCACACTGAATAGTCTTAGTTATGCATATACCAATTTTGTTGAAATGCTGTAGCTTAGTGATAAGTTTAATGGTGCCACATTTAAGTCTATTTATGAGTTATTAACTCAACATGAGAGACAATTTGAAAGGAAGAAGAGTACACCTATTGAAGAGGCTCAATTTACAAAGAATAGGTCCCATCATAGAGATCATCATCATGTAAAATGATAGTTTTAGAAACACTCTTGGAGTCATTCTCCAAGACACTCTCCACACCATTCTAGATAGTCTCCACAACATTCACATCGACACTCTCTAGGGTCTTCCAAATGCAAGCATCACCAAAAGCACATTTCTCATAGTTCTAATATTGATATAGGTTTTTTTAGATCTCATAGATATAATAAATAACCTAGATATTTAAATTGTTGTTGTATTGGACATCTTACATATGTATGTCATTCTTGATGACACTATTCTCCACACAAAAAGAAAGCTGAAATAAATTATGTGGATCATTCTAGTGGTAGATCTTCTAGTTAATCTAGTTATTCATGATATTATGACACTTCATCTGATCAATAGATGTCCCTTATGGCTGAGTTCTATGGTCTTGATGGACCTACAACATATTTTGAGTGATTAGTGACTAGAGGTTGGAGGATCAGTTGGAGGCTAAAAGATATTCCCTTCTCCAGTTAGCTATTCACTCAAAGTTTGGGATCATTATTGAATATAAATTTTGGTAGCATTAGTTTGATTCTTTTAATTTTTTTCTAGTTTTGGATTATTCTCATTTTATTTTCATCACATAGAGTAGACAATGTTCGTTTGATTTTGTCACTCTCAATGCACATCTTCTCACCTCTCATCTGATAAGGGGAGTAAATATCATATTTATTTATTTATTATCAGTCATTGATGATAGTAAGAGTTGATAAGGGTTACTATCACCTTTATTGTTGAGAAAAGGTCATTCACATTTGTTACACATCAGAGAGATGTACCATACATAGTATAGATTTGTCACTTGGATGGGTTCCTATGTCGGACCTTATGTGGATCGATGTAGTTGGAAAAGATTTGATAAAGTTTTACTATAGTATGGTTTGATGATCATAGGTCATGAGTAGGCCTTGATCATGTTCATAAACCTTTTATGCCACAACTTGGAGGGTGGGATTCTTTATGAAGTGGCATCAGTTTTTGGTTAGTGTCAGGTATAGTGCACCACTTGTAATTGTGATATAGATGCTTTGATGACTTAAGAGTTTTTTAACTCCAGATATTTCATACCAATTTGGATGAAGGTGGAGTTTTTTTGGATCATTTTTGATCCAAATTAATTTATTAGTTTTTTATGTTTTTATTTATTATGGGTTGGTTTCACCTGTTGGTTGGTTTTATAACCAAATCTTCTTTCTATAAGCTTTTTAAGCTTACTATGTACAAAAATAATGTATTTTTTTGATATTTAATATATTTTTAATAATTACACTATTATTACTTCATTTATATAGGCCAAAAAAAGGTAATTGGGTATATTGCTAGTTTTGTTTTTGACCTACATAATTTTGATTAACATTTAAAATGGGGTTGAGGGCAAGAAAAGTAGAAACACTATTGGGTGGGTGATACAGAGCATCATAGGGTAATTTGAGAAACTAATGTATTTAAATGTAACTTATGATAATTTTGATTTGGTTTGAGTATTTTAATTTTATTAGGGACCTTATGGTTGTGTTTAAGTCATTTGAGGACCATGTGTATAGGTATGAAAGCTATTTTGGAGTTTCCCTCCAAATCATAGAATTAAAATTTTTGAATAAATGTAAACTAGCCTAAATTGATAAATGGGTGTTGTGTGTCACATAAATGATGGTTTTAAGTTTGGGAAAGTCCTAAGTGTCATAAGAGAGTATTGAAGGTGGTCTAGTGTGCAAGACATAATGTGAGTGAAATGTAACTTCAAGAGGCAAGTGGTTTGTAACTTCCTTGAACGAGGGACTAAGAAGAAAATAGGAAATAATGCATGTTAAAGAGGGATAGTATAATATTTTGGAGTATTGGTGGGTACAATGTTGTAGGATGAGGTTAGTGTAACTAAAGTAGAGGTACAAAGAAGAAATAAAGAATGAAGATAGGCCAAAGTACTCTGTACTATCCTTGAAGGATAAAAGAATGATAGAAATGAAGTTGTAGACCATTTACATGAAGTCATAAAGGCTAATGTGTTTGTGTAATGTAAATTTGATACATTGTGTTTTTAAACATTATGAGTCTTTTAATGTTTCAAATAGTCTTCAAGACACTTTAGAGTTGCACCCTATTAGTGTTGTAGAGTTAAAGAGATAGAATTCAAAATTCTATGTGTTTCCATAAAAACATTGAATGGAAGATTCAAGTAAAGGTTAATTAGATTTATGGTGTGAAATAACTATTACATGGTTTATTTTATTCATATATAACACTCATGTAATATAATAAGAGTAAGGAATCTGAGTTACAATCTTGAGAAGAGACTCTGTCTAGGTGACAGTCACGGATCGAAGTAATTCCATTACAAAATCATGAAAGTTTGTGGAGGTTAGACAACATGTGAAGATTTTTTAGGGAGGAAATGGATTTGGTATAAAACTTTTAATTCATTTATTAAAAATTATTTTTCATACTATGGTTGTAGTGTTACACAATGAGGTTGAAAACCTACAAAATTATGTGAAACTAACATGGAAGAGTGTTTTGGATTTTATCAAAGGGAAGTAAGCATTTGGAAAGTTGAGTATTGACATGATATATATCACTTAAGTTATATAAAGGTTTATAATTGGTCATAGTTCTTGGATACCAATTTAATAGCCTTTGGGCTAGACACAAAACTATAAAACCCTGAGTTAGGGTTTCTAGACAAAAATGTGCATATCTTAAAACTCCACCATCAATAACTTGTGAAATTTGGAGATTAGTTTGGGAATCATGAATTATAATATATTATAATGGTTTTATACCTATAAAAAATTTTATACGTATGGAATAAGGTGACTATTTGAAACAAGGGTTCAAGAGGCCTAATTGAAGAAAAAAGTAGTTAGAAAAGTGATTTATTTGATCAATTAAAAATTGAAACTTATTGTGAAGTTGAAGGAGGATAGAGGGTATCTGAAAAATAATTTTTTTATTGAATTATTAGCCTAATATTTCCATACCATTGGAAAATTAGAAAAAAAGGCTACTAAAAGAGGGACTAGGGCTATTAGGGGAAATGTGACAAGAAAGGAAGAAGGTATTAGTGGAGAGTTATTATTAGAAGATTGTATGGTTTCGTTGGATGATGGAATAGGGGTGTGAAGGATCAGGTGTATGGTCATGTATGACTCTATTATTATATATATAAGGATTATGAACCTAGTCTATTAGAAAAAAGATTCATGAGAGAGGATAGAAAGACAAGTAAGAATAACATGTGTGAAAACTACATTTGAGGTCATCTAAGGTATAAAGAGGAATAACAAAGCCAAGTTGTGATATATGAAGGTTATAGCTCAAGGTGTCTACATCATTTGGTATTAGAGCAATAATTTTTTTGGGAGGAGGATAAATATTGTCTTTAAGCAAATGAAAGGTACATGTTTGATTTTGTTTCTCATTTTATGTTTTGATATGTTTATAAAAGAGTATTGAAGTGTAAGTGGAAGTTTGATAGTGTGGTAACCAGACCTAAAGCCATTGAATATTGATAAATATGGAGAGAACTATTTTAAGTTTAAGATTAATCTCAAGGAGATATTAGAGAGAGAAACAAGAGTCCTTGGCAAAGGACAAAAGAGTGAGATAGACCCATGTGAGGTCATAGAAGTGAAAGAGACCCAAGTGAGGTTATGAAAGGAAAGTAGATGAAACATGTTAAGAGGAATAGTTAAAAGTTAGACCAAAATATTGAAAAGGTAAGATGAAGATAGAAAAGGAAAAGAGAAAATAGGGCATGGCTAAAGTAACACATCACAAAGAGAGGAAGGTGCAAGAAGACACCAAGAGGAAAGAGATGGAAGAAGAAATGAAAGAGATAAGACAATAGTTAGATGAGTTGATAATCATAATAGAGAAAATTAATGGAAAATATAACCCATACTATGGATGGGTCATGAATAATAATAAAATCAAGTGGCCAATAAAGCTAAAAATGAAGAGGAGGAAAACTATGATAGAATAAAGAGAATAGAGGAAGTTACTTTGCAAGAAACTTGAAGGAACTAATGAAGTATATAAAGAGTGAATAAGAAGATGAAGGTGAAATACGTTGTGAAGAGGATGAGGTAATCTTGAGTGAGGAAAAATAATAGAAAATGAGTATGAATTTTGATTATCAGTTTGTATATGAAATTACAGAATAATTATAGGCATAAATAGAAGTACTAGAACAAGATTTGCATAGTGATGTTATGAATAATGAAGAGAATACACATGAGAGAGATCATGACAAAGTGGAAGATGAGGTAGAAGAATTAAAAATAGAAAACAAACTAGATTATTAATTGAAAGGTGTAAAATGGGTGGAAGAAATTGCTAATGAGACTCAAGAGTCTCTAATTATGACATGTTTTACTTTTCATGGATTTATTTGTGCAAGTTTACTCATGATAATGATGAAATAATTGAAGAATAAATCTCTTGAGAGAGATTAAGAAGAGAAGGTATAGGTTTTATCAGTTGATATCCTCATGATGGAGGACAAAGAATAAGAAAAATAAGCATTGATGGAAGCAATGAAGAAATTAGAGCATGCAGAGCCATATGGATGCCTAAATTTAATTGAATTAGCAGTGAGGCAAGAAATTGCCTTTATCTTTGTTGAAATATTGAAGATGATAACATGGGAAGATGAGAGTATAGATATACCAATATTATTTTTGGGCTTAGACTGCCCATATGACATAGGAAAATATCAAGGTATGAGTGTATATTAGATACTAATTGATACAAGCAAGCAATGTAAGATTAAAAAAAAAAATGCATTTGATAGAGGCAAGCAAGAGAGAATATATAAAGATAATTTGAAGCATGATGGATAATTATTATATAAGTATGATCTAATAATAAATAATTGGAAGACCAAAAAGAATAATAGAGTAGTCTATTTGAGCAGAGCTCAAATCTTTTCTTGCCAAGAGAGTATGATGTAGAGCATCATAGGGAAAGTTGAGAAACTAATGTATTTAAATGTTACTTGTGAGCATTTTGGTTTTTTTTAGTATTATAGGTTTAATAGGAACCTTATATTTGTATTAAAGTCATTTGAGGACCATGTGTATAGGTATGAAAGTTATTTTGGAGTTTCCCTCCAAATCTTATAATTTAAAAATTTGAATATTTATGTAAACTAGCCTAGATTGATAAATGGGTGTTGTGTGTCTTGTAAATGATGGTTTTAAGTTTGGTAAAGTCATATGTGTCTTAATATATTCTTTAAGGTGGTATAATGTGAAAGACACAATGTGAGTGGCATGTAACTTCAAGAGACAAGTGGTTTGTACTTGCCTTCAACGAAGAACTAGTAAGAAAATAGGAAAGAATGCATGTTAAAGAGGGATAGTATGGGATTTTACAATAGTAATGGGTAGAAGGTTGTAGAAAGAGTTTAATGTAACTATATAATAGGTACAAAGAATAAGGAAAGAATGAAGATAGGCCAAAATACTCTATACTATCCTTGAAGGACAAAAGAATGACATAAATGAAGTTGTAGAAAATTTGTATTTACTAATAAAGGCTAATGTGTTTATGCAATGTACATCTGGACATTGTGTTTGTAAACCTTATGATTCCTTTAATTTTTAAATAGTCTTAAGACACATTATAGTTACACCCTATTAGTGTTGTAGAGTTAAAGAGATAGAATTCAAAATTTTGTGTTTCCTTAAAAACCTTGAATGGAAGAATCAAGTAATGAGATATAATGAATGTTAAGTGGATTTATAGGGTGAAATAACCAATACATGGTGTATTTTATTCATATAGAACACTATTATAATCTAATAAGAGTAAGGACTCTAAGTTTCAATCTTGAGAAGAGACTCTATCTAGGTGATAGTCATGAATCAAAGTAATTCCATTACAAAATCATGAAAGTTTGTAAAGGTTAGACAAAATGTTAAGATTTTTTTTGAAGGAAACAAATTTGGTATAAACCCTATAATTAATTTATTAAAATGTCTTTATCATACTCTATTTTTAGTGTTACATAGTGAGGTTGAATACCTACAAAATTCTTTGAAACTAGCATCGAAGAGTGTTTCAAATTGTATCAAAGTGAAGTAAGCATTTGGCGAGTTGGGTATTGACATGATAGACATCAGTTAAGATATATAAAGGTTTATAACTAGTAATAGTTATTGTAAACCAATTTAATATCCTCTCATCTAGACACATAAGTGAGAAACCCTGGGTTAGGGTCTCTAGATAAAAATGTGCATATCTTGAAACTCCTTCATCAAAAACTTGTAAAATTTAGTGACTAGTTGGGGAATCATGTGCTCTAAGATATTATAATGGTTTTAGACATATAAAAAAAAATTATTTATGAAATAAGGTGATTTAATTTGAAATAGGGGTTCAAGATGCACGATTGAAGAGAAAAGTAGTTAGAAAAGTGACCTATTTGATGAGTTGATTCTTGAAACTTATTATGAAGTAGAAGGAGGATAGAGGGTATCTTAAAATTAGTTTGGTTATTAAATTATTATCCTACCATTTCCATATGATTTTAAAATAAGAAAAAGGGCTACTAAAAGAGGGACTAGGGCTAGTAGGCGAAAGGTGAAAAGAAAGGAAGAAGGCATTAGTGGAGAGTTGTTATGGGAAGATTGTATTATTTTTTTGGATAATGGAATGGAGGTGTAAAGGAATAGGTGTATGTTCATGTATGAACTGATGATGTAAACCAAAATGAGATATCATGCAAGAATCCATCAAGCCTATATGGGAATATAACATGATTTGAACTATACCTATAGAATGAATTTAGGAAGTGATATATGAGAGGATGATGACTATTTCAATAAGGATAAGAGGACAAAGTTTAAAATGAATGAGGTGTCTTTAAATTAAATAAGATTGAATATATACAAAAAAGGCTTATGAGCCTAGTCTATTAGAAATAAGATTCATGATATAGAATAGAAAGACAAGTAAGAATTGCAAGTGTGAAATATACATCTGAGGTCATCTAAGGTATAAAAAGGCATAAAAAATCCAAGGTGTGATATATGAAGGTTGAATCTTAGAGGGTCCACATCAATGGGTTCAATACTTGTAATTAGGGGTTAAACGATCTTTCCATGTTAATAGTTTTAGCCTAATCTAGAGGTAGTGTATTAATATTAGGTGTTCTATGAAGAAATACATTTGACATAGAATCCAAAGCATTATTTTACATATCAAGGTTGAAACCTCATCTGATTTATAAGTAGCATCTACATGGTTATACATATTTTTGAATCTTACGTTAAAAGCTCTAATTGGTTCATTGGATTTTCTCCTTATGCTTTCAAAGTGTTGGTATATGACACTCAAGCTAGTGACTTGTCCAAACTATGCCAAAAAGGTATTTTTACATTGGTTCCAAGAGGTAATTGAGTCTTTTAGAGATAATTGAACCAATCATAAGAAATATCTTATAAGGTAAAATGGAAAATATGGTAGCATACATATTTTATGGGTCAGGTTCAATATCCCTAGGATAGTTTTTAAATCCTTTACTTATTCTTGAATAATCCTTCCTCTCGAGGGAGAAAAGGAAGGAAGACACTTAGGGTTTCTAGGAAATAAATTTACATATCTAGGGATGACAATAACAAAATTGGCTAACCAATCTAGATCCATTGCATGTAGAAGAATAAAATGTCTTTAGTTTAGGTAATATGATTGGATTTAGGGTCCTCTTAAGACACCTCTATCCAACCTAACTTTTATATATATTTCCAAAGGTGTTAATAATGATTAAATATTTTAGGTAGACCTTGTTAGTCTTATGGGTATATCTAATGCAACTCAAGTGATATTTTTTAATAAATGTAAATCCATCCTTTTAGTGACTTAACATAAACTCCTATTGATGTGAGTTTTATGCACACCAAGGAACCTTATGAGGTAGCCTCTAACATTATAGTATCAATGAATAAATATTCACTATAAGGCTTGATTTTTAGGGTATTGGGTTTTGTAAACAATTTGGTGGTGGATTAGTGGTAAAAGAAGTAGTTGTATACCTTGGATGGTTTAGATATGATGTGAGTCTATGCCTACTTGAGATGGTTGGATTGATGATGAATCTAAATAAAGGTGGGCATAATCAAAATAAATTCAAAAAGATGAAGGGTAGGGAAGAAACTAAGGCTTTGTGAATAAAATAAGATGAAACCATTCTAAGTTGGATCTTGAACTAGGGGTTTGACAAATAGTTAGGAACCAATTCTTGATGTAAGTTATTATTAGTACATAGACAATCAAACATAGTTAACATTCCAAGGAAAGAAGAATACAGTGAAATTTAGTACACATAATTAAATTTTTCTACGTTTATGAGATTATAATTGCCCATTTGTAAAGGGATATTAGGATTACTACACATAAAGCACTCAATTCAACTACTACAATATATATATATATATATATATATATATATATATATATATATATATATAAAATTGTTTCAAATAATATTCATGCACAAAAAAAGACTAAGCTACCTATATATATATATATATAATTGTTTCAAATAATATTCATGCACAAAAAAAGACTAAGCTACTTGATTGATATAACTTATTTAAAGACTCACAAATCTAGATAAGAACAAGATTTACACATCAAGACCAATTATAGAACAATCTTAAGAATTGATTATTAATCTTAACACCCAAAATTATCCTCCCATTAGAATTGAAAGAATACAAGTATATATAATCTTGGAGAGGGGTTTCATCATCCTGCAAGCAAATTCTAAAATTAAAGCTTCCAATTTTAGGACTCATACAAAATATAATGATTGATTAAAACTATATATTTATAATATAAATATATATGCATGCCCAAAATAGAATAAAATTTGAGTCTTTGTAATATATATATATATATATATATATATATATATATATATATATATATGTATATATATATATATATGTATATGTATATATATGTATATATATATATATATGTATGTATATATATATATGTATATATATATATATATATATATATATGTATATATATATATATATATGTATGTATGTGTGTATATATATATATATTTGTATATTTATATATCTATGTATGTATTCATGTATTACATACATACATACATACATACATATACAAGTATGTGTGTTTGTGTGTGTGTGTGTGTGTGTGTGTGTGTGTGTGTGTGTGTGTGTGTGTGTGTGTGTGTGTGTGTGTGTGTGTGTGTGTGTGTGTGTGTGTGTGTGTGTGTGTGTGTGTGTGTGTGTGTGTGTGTGTGTGTGTGTGTGTGTGTGTGTGTGTGTGTGTGTGTGTGTGTGTGTGTGTGTGTGTGTGTGTGTGTGTGTGAAACTAAGGTGAAAACCTGACATTGCTTGATGAAGAAGGAAACTATTAACTTAATGTGGCAATTGAAGTTGAAGGATAAACTATTTGAACTAGTAGTTAACACTAATGTAGCACCAGTAAACTAAGGAGGAACATGTGATATATGATGAAGTGCCCCTTGAGGTTGAACTACCAATGTAGATTTAGTTGAATAGTAGACATTGACTTAGAGGCATCATCAATATTCTTCAGCTTTTAGAATAATGTATAGGTTACATCAAATTCTTTATTTATAATATCAAAATCAAGCATAAAGGTTTGAATATTTTACCTACTTCACTCATTAACTTTGATGCTTAATTTCATAGGATTTAAATCCTACCCTAAGTGCTTATAATTTAGTCACTTTATCCTTTGAAAAATTGATAAGCTATAGAATTTCCTCATAGGTTTTATACATGGTGACTTCCACCTCTGCTTTAAAATTATTTGTAGTTGCTTTAATAATCACTTCAAAATTAGGATTATTTCAATGGCCTCTTTTTCTTGGCCTACCAATTATGTTATTAAAACTTTCATCTAATAATGACATTGAAAAGCACCATCTCTCTTTAAAATTATAGAGTTTAAGGCCTAAACTACTTGATGTGCAGTCATAAAAAAATAATTGAATGTATACACTATTATTTAAGCATTAAACCAATAATTTTAGTATTTTTTTGAGTCATTTCAATTAGTTCCAAAGCTTTATTATTATTCCCTATTTGGGATATGACTCACCCCTAGAAGTCTTGACTATCTTCAAAATGTCATGCAACCTAGTGGTTGTGCTCAATACATTGCCTACAATCTCCCTTGGAGCCTGAATGATTTGCTACTGGAGAAATTTTTGTTTAGCCTACCCCTAAATTTTTTACATTTCATTTATTTCTTCCCCTATTGTTTCTACAAAAGTGTATAAGTCATCTATATATTCCATGGGGCATTTGGGTTCTTAGTTTATTTCTTGGATAATGGGAAAAGTTTTTCTCTTTTCTCAAACACAACTTCCTCCCTTATGTTCTTGTCCACTTCCTTCCCCTTCCTCACTCTTTTAATTGTACCTAGGGTGAATTTTAGTGACACATATAGAAATTAACTTGGGGTTTTTTGGTGAATCTATAAGTATATGTTTCAAAAGTCTGATGAAAGTTAATATACAATGTTTAGGTGAGAAGGTAAATAGACAAATGAATCATAACAAGGTTTATAAGCTATATGGGTGTGTGACTGTATAAAAAACCTTTGAAACTTCCTTCATCCCTTTACTTATATGAAAATTTTCCATTATGAGTATATGGGTGGATGTCTATTTACATATAATGGAAAATAATCTCATATTGACTTTTGATGGAATGGTAAATTATATTTATATGTATGAAATTAATTTTAAATAATAGGAAAGTCGACCTAGAAAATTAACTTACACCCATATAATTTAGGGGAATCCATGTTATTAACCATGCCATAAAATATAAAAATATACAAATGCCAATTTATAAAACCAAAATATTCATGAATTAATGAAGAATAACCACTAAAATTTTCCTTCAATGCACCACTCTTCTTGTTGAAGTAGGTACTTATCACATGCAATTAAATGACGATAAAACCTATACTATATTTATTTCATTCTTATGACTCCATAGCCCATACAATTACAATGATTTATCCTTGTTCTTCTAGTTGACTATCCCATCGAGAAACAAGAGGTGGTATGAAATCCAGTGGAAGTGTGAAAGCACTTATTTGAATAGGGATTTTGGGAAGTGGGGGAATGAACATGCTCCAATCTAAGGTAATCATCTAGGGTGTAGTCTCTATTACATATCTTATTTTCCCTAGAGTTATTTTGAAATTTATTATTGAAGATTTAGTTAGAGTGGATTAGGATAGGGGTAAATCCAACTAGGTGAATGACCTTAGCAAAGCTCAAGGATTAAAAATGGAGATAGTGACCAGATATTCAAAATGGACCTTCTTCCTAAGGCCTTAGGGTTTGGTCATTATTGAGTTAGTGGCTAAATTATTCTAAGAATTTAAAGAATCAAAAAACTTATTGCCTAGTCTGATCAATGTAAGTATGATTTTATAGTGACTCGATTTCTTTGCAATACATTTTTAAGAACTCAAATGGAGAAAAAAGTCTATCAATTGAGATACTAGATGGAAAGTTAGTTATCTAATAATATATAATAGTAATTGAATAAGAAAAGGAGGACACTACCTTATTCAATACTTGCCTTTCCTCTGTAGTTATAATGTTTGTGGTTGGTTTGGTAGTTGATGTATCTATTAGAGAATATGATATTGAAGTAGTGGCTTGAGGGGAGAGTCTAAGTGTTGAGGCTATATATGATTGAGTGAGGCCCATAGCATGGAATTATTATAATTTGGATTGTGCATATACCTCTAATATCTGGTATCAAATGTTTCTTCTTTGTTCTATTCATTCATCCTCCCCCAATATCTTTATGTCTTTAGATTAATCTTGATTCATTGTCTTAGAGAAGTTTGTTTCTTTTTATGGACCTGCATCTATTCTAGAAACCATTCCTCTTCATTACCCATATTTTAACTTCTTCATCACTATACAATACATGGACAATATATGCTTATTTATTCTTTCTCTTAGGCCTTTACTTTATCCACTCTGATTTCTCATGTTGGAGACCTTGTTTTGTAGGTTCTCATTTGATAGATTATTCTTCCAATGTCACATTTGGAGGTAATACTGGAGGAGTCCTGGGATTGATTTTGTAAGTGATAGTGGATGGCCTATTAGTCATAAGGGCTTTCCTTGAAGTGGATGGAGTGGGAATGAAGTCATTTCAATAATGGAAGGTGGGGGTTAGTAGAAATGGTTGGTGAAATAGGGGATGCAAGCATTATAATTATAGGAAGCATAGTCTGAGAGGATGGAGGTATTGAATCTAGGATCATGGAAGTCATATTAACAAAATAAATTTGTATGAACATAGGAAGTCTTATCTACTAGATAATATTCAATGGGGACAATGATGCTATAGATAATTTTGTAACTTATAGTCCTACTGGAGATGCATCTATTATAGTTATTGTAGGAGAGTGTATTGTTTCCACTGATTGAGGTTATGGTAGTTTTTAAGGATATTCCTTCTTATCTAGGGATATACATCCATATAAGGACCTCCTTCTTTCAAAAGCATAAATTTATTTTTTAATGGAAATGTAGAATGATCATGCTTAGGTGGTACCTGAGTTTGAGACTAGGCCATTGGTAACTCACAAATTTGTTTGTTTGATCCACTATCTTGTGAACCTATCCCCTTATGATGGAGTAATCATACTAGATGGCCTAACATACCACCATAGGATTTTTATATTGATTTATTTGCCCATATACCTTAGAATCATCTTCAACATTTATGAATACAAGGTTATGATCATATATCCTATGGCCATAAGTGATGTGGACTCCCTTATTTGTGAGGTTTCTGAGATACTATCTCACTCTACCCTTAGGATCCTAGTCTTTAAACTAGGTTTGAGTTAACCCATAATGGGTTCTGGTCCTCTCAAATGAGCTAAGGTGCCTCCTCAATGTGTATTATATTTAACCAATACATAGAGGGGTCTTATGGTAATACCCTTGATGCTTAGATTTGAGGTCCTCATCCAAGTTGCTAAATATTTGGAAAGCTATATCTTGATTTATAAACTTATAAGGTAAAAAAGGGAGATTTAGTGAATAAAATATAACTACCTCTATCCTAATTACAATACAATCATGATAGAGCCAATAGTATTCCTTTTTCACAATTCTCTTCCTTATATCTTTTGAGAGGGTGGACATGGAATGCCTATAAATAGACTGGTATACCATTGGGTATAATTATTATGAAATCTTATTTATATCCCTCTTAAACCAATAAATATGGAGTAAGTAGAAGTTATCACATACCTTATTATTGATATATTATGTGGATGGATCCTAAGGTTATCCATAAGTCATGCGCACTATCCCAATGATGGAATTTACTACATAATACATCATATAAAAATTTCCATTAGATGTCATTTCATCAACCTTGAGTATTTGTGCCTTGATTAAGACAATGATAACTTCTCCAAGCATCACAATTTTATTTGAAGTTAGAATTATGTGCATTAAGGGCATGCATTATTCATGCACATAAGTGGTACTAAAAAACACATATAACATGTTTAGCAAGGCCATATATATCCTAATTATTGACCTAAATTTGGTTATAGACACTGAAGAGATGACACCTTGAATGTTTAATTTATCTCCTTTGATCAGCCATTGCTTAAGCTTTCCCTCAAAATTTATATGATCTAGCTAAGCATTGGCCATGACCTAGTTATAAGCCATTTTATGCATTAAGAGGCATAATATTTATCAAAAACATCACCAAAAATGTAAACAACCATGTTACTTCAAAGCCACAGGTATAAATAATCTCTTGTAGTAGCACCATTAAAAAATAAATCTTGGAGTAGGTTAATGCATGACATTACCTCTAATTTCATAGTTGTGCTATGGAGGCCCATGGATTTTTATGGAAGCAAGTAATCCATGCATCTATTCATATCATCATCTATTTTGTCCTGGACTAAATATGGATTGATGTTTCAATATCATCCTAGAGGACCGAGTATTGGGGAAATGAAAATACCCCTTGTCATAAACCATGTCTAGATACTCTATTATTGCAGTGAATAAGTATTAGGAAGGGGTATGGATAGGTGATATAGATGAATAAGTTATAACTATGTTATGTTACATAATATGTAGTAATATTTTAGCTTAATAAACTTGCAAATTGTTTATAAAAAATTGGGGATCCTAAAGATGTGATATATGGAATAAACTTGTAAATTATTTAGCAAGGAACTAGGGCTCTTGAAGACTTGATAGCTTGAATTTATAGTTATAAGTTTTTTTATTAATAGAAAAGTGATTTTTATGTTCTTTAGATTATACATATATTTCTTAAATCTTGAGAATTGAATGCCTAGTTTGGACAAAGTTAATACAAAAACTGATTTTAATTATGTTGCCTCTTTCAATTTGAAATTGATAACTGAACTTTGTTGGTGTCTTTTATGCCATCTAGTATATTTTCATTAATTTGAATGTTTAGTCATCACCACTAGATAGGTTTCCATTTATCATTTCTTTGTATTTTATCCTAGCTATCAACGCTCACCTAGGTGTTCAGGCTATGCCCTTATGATATTATGACATCTATTAGGATCTCATTTAACTAGAGGGATCTAGTTTATACTTATGATTTTCATTCTCTAAAATTTGTGACTTAAAAAACATATTCCACTGATTACAATCTTGGGTATTTGAGTTTCTTCAAAATCCAAACTATGTACCTCTGTTGAAAGGCTCCATGTGCATGAGATGATTCCATGTGTAAAATTATTATAGTTTCAGAGTCCTAGGGATTATGATCTTGTACTTTATATTTAAAATCTCTGGGTTAATGATATTTTCAAATGTGGATGGTTCTATGGATCTTGGAAATTATTTATAGCTCTTTTGATTTTTAATTTATCTTAGTGAGATCTTCACTTTTGATATTATGACAGTTATCATCATATCATTTATCTAGAGTGTCCCATTTTGTAACTTTGATGTGAATGCTCTATAGACCATAAATCAATAGAATTTCATTAGGTGTCATGATCTCATTAAATTAGGGGTCTTTAAAATTTAGACTGTGTACCCTTTCTATACAATGGTGATTAAAAAGGATGATGCCATGTGGAATAATCTCATGGCTCTAGAGAAAATTTTGAATTTTCCCCTATACCATCCTATTGATAGTTTTTAGGCCTCCTAGATGAAGACACATGAATGGTTCTAGGAATCCAAAGAAAAGAGGGTTATAACCAATGTACCTTTGATTGGAATGTCCTTGATTAACATGATCATGACACATAGATGGTTCACATTGATATGGGGATTTAGAAATTTTGGTTGTGTACTTTTCTTATCAATCCTTCAACTTCTATGATGATGAAAACTATATGACCCTTGATAATCCATAGATAAATAAAAAATTTCACTATATATACAACTAACTTGATATGAGTGAATGATATTTTACCATCTGGCATGACCTAAGAGTCTGAAACTTTGAAAATAATGAACTTGTAATGATCCTCTAGATTATAGGTCAGTAAGATTTTACCACTCGGCATGACCTTGGAAGTATGGTAGCCTTTTTAAATTTACCATGTACTTTCTCCTCATAGACTCTGAGTGACTTAGATGCCACTACATTAATCAATCCTAGGGTTTTAGGAGCTCTGAGTCTTACAAATTTTCATGAACTTTGAATATATCTTGGGTTTATAATAGTTTCAAATATGGATGGATCTCATTGATTTGATTCTCTGGATGACTTCATGATTTACACCTTTTCCCTTAGGATTAGGGTTAGTGAGATGATGACATGTGGATGATTCTCACTAGTCTAGATGTTAAGTAAGATTGGAACTACTATTATGAATTAAATGAACTACATGTCAATGGGATGATCACACTTATCATGATCTAGGATACCTGATAGCGATTTGGAATTATAGGAACTTGATGGACATCAAAGCTTAAACAAGATAAAGATTTCTATTAGTATCATTAGTTCCTCAAATCAAAACATGATATTGAATACATATTTGATTATTAAGGAAAAGAATAAGTGTTAGAATATAAATGCTGATACAAACCATGAACACACATGTCTTGACAATAGTGGGTCCCTATTTGAGTTTCATGAAAATGGGGTGTGTTGGGGTACAACAATTGTGTGCCCCCAGCTATGACCAAAAGGATCTCTATGACATTAGAGAATATAAAATTTGGACTAATGTCCCTTATTAGAAAATAATCAAAAAAACCTATTGCCTAAAGTGATTAAATAGATCTAATTCACATTAGATACTCTTAAATCAAACACACTGGGTAAGATAAATAATCCATGAGCTTTTACTCATGATATTACAAGTTATTCTATTGAATTTCCATGCTTGGGAACTTTGGATGCACTCAACCTATTATTTTTTCAACTAATCTATTATTTAACTTCACTAAGTCTCATATTACTCATTACCTCTTGTCTTATTTCTAATACATGTCCAAAATGGCCTCTATCTCTCCTTCTTTGTCTAGTGTTTTCTCAATCCAATCAATAATTGAATATTTAATGTTTGAAGCTCCTTCACATGTTTTTTATACCTTATATGGATACAAATATGACACATTAAATATTTAGGAGATATCCAATCCATTTTTAAACTCAATTTCATATGCATTGGCTACTAACTTTCTAAAAATTATATAAGGATCAATCTTCTCCCAATTGAGTTTTTAATATTCACCTTTTAGGAAAATTTATTTAAGCATATGGGCTAAAACCATGTCCCCAAATTCAAAATTTCATTCCCTTTTTATCTTTTCAACATGCTTATTATATGATATTTCCCTCTCCTTTAATCTCCTTTCAACCTTTGTATGCACATCATTAACTGTTTATTCAAAATCTTCATTGTCAAGACTTCTATTCAACTTAGTTATGTCCCTTAGTTCGCATACACCTTTGGAATTATAACATATATAGTTTTTAAATGATTCATACTTTTACTTCATTTGGTTTAATTTTTGTATGTGAATTTATCTTGGGCCAATACTAAATCCCATTTTTTCAACTAGTCTCCAAATAACCATCTCAAAAAACTTCCAATACTATGATTCACAACTTATATTTTTTCATCAATTTTAGGATGATAGGATAAGATAAAATATAATACCATGCCCAATTTATACCACAATGTTCCCGAAAAATGCATATCAAATTAAGTGTTTAATAGAATGTCTAGATATAATTTTTAGTGACATGTATTTTTTAAATCGAGAGGTTTATGTTGGATAGTGTGTCTAATTTCAATTTATGATGACTCAAATTTTACTCAAATGTGAAGGCACATGTCTAATAATGTGTTTGAATCTATTTCACCTTCACTTCTTCTTTAAATACTATTTCAAAATTTGATATTTAATATTTCATAATTTATTATTAGATCTTATACTCAACCATGTTTGTGTAGAAAATATAAATGCTTTTAAAGGTTCCAATAAATGATGATTTCAGGGTGCATCATTACTAGAGATCCAAATGCGCAATTGTATATTTTTTATATATCATTTTTCTACTTTGAAATGTATGGTCATGCATATTAAATTAGGTTAAAATTTAGATACCTAAAAATGGCCACATGGCATGTAATTTGTTTTATTTTATCTTCTTATGCACACTCTTTCATATATCAAATATTTATCCAAATTAAGCATTATTAGTGTGTATCGATAATTATTGATGGCATCTGAACACCTTTCCACATCCCAAAATGATTGCCCCTGATTCTCTTGCCTCATAATCTCTTTGTTAGGGACATTATCAATGCTTCTAGAACCTTTAATAAGTTCTCTTATGACTCTTGGTCACTTTGACAATTTCACTCTAAGTTCAAGTCCTCACATTTACTTTCATCTCATGCATTTATTGCTTCTAACTATTAGAGATCGATGTGAACACAAATAAGGTTAGAGTTGGAATTCAATTATATATATAAATTAAGTGTATTTTCTCACTTTAATAATCTAACACATATATCAAACATGTAATTATTACAAGAGCACACAATGAAAATAATAAAGGAAACCATTAGAGAATTTATCATTCTCATAAGTAATTTTTCTATTGTAGATCACTTTTGGTTAAAAAATTAGGTTTATCTATTTTACGAAATTATTATTTTTATTCCATTTACTTTATGTAGTTTATTATTTTTATGAACTTTGTTCCCACCTTTAAGGGCATGACAGTTTGACTCTTAGACAACTAGTTAGTTCAAACTAGTCATTAACTCCTAACATATTCTCATAAATTTGTTTTTTTATCAAATATTTTATAGCTTATATAATTAATATATTGTAGGTATACCAAATCCATTATAGGGAAATACATAAATAATATATTTCAAGTACACAAGTCATAGTGCATATATTAGGGCTAAAAAATTAAATATTATAACTAGCCAAACCTAATTGTCAATTTATTTAGGAAGTGTTTAAAATTTTTCATATGTGTTTGTAATTCCCCTGACATTGGACCTTGACCAAACCTAAATTTATGGGTGAGGTTATAATTATATTTAAAACATGTTTTTAATTTAATATTTAGACAAGAGTTCTGCAACAAGTTCCAAATCCTATTTATTTGTTTACCTAATTAAATTCAATAAATTATTAATAAATTTTAATTATATTCATTATATTTACACACATTTATTTTATAGTCTCTTTATTATAAGCCTTAATAATTTAATATCAAACTATGATACATAAAATGCAATACTATATGAAGTATGGGTCTCTTACAATATTCATATTTGAATCTTTTTCTCATAATTCTTGACCATTTCAAGTTTTAAAAAAATGCTCCTCTCGATACAAACCTAAATCTACCACTTCTCCATTTATAATTTCTAAAGGAAATGCATGATCTATAATATTGTTTTGTGAAAATAATCATCCAGGTATTTTTTCTCACTACTCATAAAATGTAGGAATGTTTCCCCTTGCAAAATATCATATTATGTCATGTTAAACTATGATAATGTCAACCAAATATAACTCACTCAAATTAATTGAGATAATTATTAAATTTAAATAATATCTAAATCTAACATTCAAATGAGAATGAAAAATTGAATAAAAATAAAAAACATTGTGTACAATTTAAATAAAAATAAAAAATATATATATGCAATTTACAAAGTGAAAATATGATTTATAAAATAAATTAAAATAATTTTATAAAAAAATTTAATATCTGTTTAAAATTATTACTTTAAAAATTATAATTTTTTTTTATAACTATATTAATAATTATAACATAAGAATTACTATTAAAAATTATATGTAAGTTCTTAAAATTTTAGATAATTAAAAGAAAAATTAAATTTAAATTCTTATATATTAAAAAAATGATATAAGGTATAATAATATATGGAAATATAAGCATAATTATGTTGGAATATGTTTTATTTCCCATTAAATTAAAGTATAACATAAGCTATCATAATAATTTTTACCAGAAAATGTGTTAGGTTACATTGCTTTTGCCATTTACCATTGTGAGTTCTATCCCATGTTTTGATCTTTTCATTCACTAGTTCAAATGTTTTTACTCTTTTCATTGTTGGTTCAAATGCTTTTACTCTTTTGTGATAAAAAATTTCCTTTTATTATATCAATCATTTATGGGGATGAAATTTTATCCTTAATCCTTTTAACTACCATCCCTCCCATTTCTCTATAAGGAGTACCATTTTATACAACCCTAATCTATGAAATTTAAGTTTCAAAGCATTTTTCTTCTTGCCCACCTACTCAAAGATACATATGTCTCCTTATTCAAGACCATTATGAGATAAAAATATTTCCAATCCCCACTTAAGATAGATCTATTGTTATTCCAAATGATTTGTACCTTCCATTCCTTCCTCTTGGGAATCATAAGAAATACATCTCACTTTTTTCATTATAATTTCATATAATCTAGCTCAAACATTTTTGGCAACTCCTATGCACTCAAATCTAGATATTCATTAGATTTCAGTTGCACATGCAAAAATACAAACTATTTAATAGATTGCTTTATATTGAGTTGTTAAACCCCTCATTTTAGTGCCTCTCAATAAAAATTAAGAAAATGAAAAATAATAAAGAGAGAAATTAATCTTACTAGTGAGAATACTTGGTATACATTATGTGGATTCATAATTAGTAAACAAAAGGGTTTTTTTTATATGAAAGAGTGAACAGTGTTGAGGGCATTGTTCCTTTCTACTTCACTAATAAGGTGCCTATAAGAAACATAATAATAATTTTCATAAGTATTCTATCATTATTATTCTTTGTAGAGCCTACCATCTTGTGTTTCTTTATAGGAGAAGGTTGGTAATGTTACTTTGGCCTACAGTCAAACTAAAATATTTGAGACTCACAAATTTTATAATTGACTTAAAAATTTAGAAAAGTTGGTTTTTATTAGGAGAAACATTTTACTTACTATGAGAATAGGTTTTACCCCTTTTCCTATAATTTTTATCTAGTGCTATAGATTCATTATTATTACCTTCATCATAAAATAAATCATGACAATCTTATCATCCATTGGTTGATTAGAAATCATTGGCATGCATGTAGTTTTAGCACAACGTCTCTTCTATCTATTAGTGTTAGTCTTATTAGGTTCATAAATAGTAATGTTTTTCACACACATAGCTCTTCTAAATACCCAAACTTGGGGAAAAGAATATTTGTTTTGAGGATCCTAGTTTTTTTTCTTTGATAGGGTTTCTTCCATGCTTGCCATTGAGTCAGCCCGTATTTTTTTGCCTTCCCAGCTTTGTGTGATACTATGGCCTTAATCACATGTAGGACTTGCATTTATTTCCATTTTAGGGTTTATTGCCTTCAAGTGATGCCAACCTTTATAATGACTTCTCCTCCTATCTTAGCTATTTTAATTATGGAGAAGAATAGTGGAGCATAGAGCAATGGCCCCCTACAAGTGCCTAAGGAAGTTTGTCCTAAAGGTATACCATAGGGTAATGCTTTAGAACCTAATCTTATATTTCCTACTCCTAAATTTAATTTTTCATTTTAATGGTTAGATAAATTTTTTTTAATAGGCTATTTTTTAGGGATAATCCCCTCTAAAAGTATAATTTAGTTTTGGGTTCAAACTCACTAGGTAGCTCATGACATTAAGTTGTAGAGCATCTAGAACATACTAAGGGGTTTTTTATTTTTCACTTCTCTGACCCTTCCCATACAGGAGGAATCCTCCATAGGTCTACCACTTGGTACATTAGGAACTCACTTATGGTTCTCTCCCCTTGAATATGATACTTTATGGTCTCAAAGCACACCGCTCTTAAAGTCCCAGTGTAGGTTGAATTAATAGGTATCTCACTCTCCTACTGACACTTTATTCACCATATAATGTCATCCATAGGCCAAGTGGTTTATCATGAATAAAACCAATTATACTCAGTTAGGTCATAAAAAATGGTATGTGTAGAAGTTGACCTCTCTAGGGACTTCAAGGAGTTTGTGTAAATCCAAATCAGGGATGTGAGGCACTCTTAATGAGTCCTATATATCAATTTACCTAAAACTTTATTTCATTTCCAAGCCACATACCATAATATAAAAAAATTTCCCCTTCAATTGGTTCATAATAATGCATCCAACTGCTCATCCTCTCTCCCCAAGCCTTCTCCTGAGGCTAGCAGGAAAATAACTAAAGATAAATGGACTACGGTAGGGAAAATGAACACTCACCCCAAAGATGTAAACATAGATTTTTCTCCCAAAAGAGGCAAGCTATTTTTGAGCAATGGTCTGTAAGAATAGGCTCCTTTTGAGAAAGAGACCTTTCTAGTTGAAGCTCCAAAATTGGTAGAAAATTGTAGGGTGTTCAACACCCCTCTCATTACTAACATATTACCCCAAGTTTTGGAGGCCTCTATGCCCAGTTATTTTTGACTTTTAGACTCACAACCAACCAATTTTACACTTCTTACTTAGTGAGAAATGCCCAAAATCTCTCACAATCCTCCTCGAAAGAGTGACAATGTGGAGGAAGGAAAGTATCAAGTTAAACCTACTATGAGGAAGTAATTTGATGAATTTTTTGAGTGCCAATAGTGGGCACTTTATGAAGAACCAATATGATGTTTTGGAGGGGATGGACTTGAAGGACACTTCCCTTGAGACCTATCATTTATGAATTGTTTTTCATGGAATGTTTGGGGTCTCACAAACCCAAAATGTAAGTTTATTTTGCATGATTTCAAAAGGAATTTTCTCGAGATGGACATTTTCTATCTATAAGAAGTCAAGGTAGTGGATTTCTTATTGAAAATTGTTAGTAATTCCATCTAGCATGACAATATCATTCTTCATAGCAACCATGCTATAGGACATGGAGGGTGATCACTTTATTTCTCCAAGGTGGCAGCCACACTTAGTGAAATCTAGTGTGGACCCTACCAACTAGTTAGTATGAGCTCTTTTTAGCATTAAAAACCATTCTTTTAGCTTTATTAATATTTATGACTCAAATAATGGTTTGGAGTGTACCCATTTGTGGTTATGGATAGCAGATGATCTCCTTAATGCCTATTAGGTATTATGTGGTGACTTTAATATGGTGGAATCTCTTGAGGACAAGTTGGACGACTTGCTTATGAGGTGGGTAGATGAAAAAATGGACACATGGTTTTAAATGTGCACTAAATGGGGACTTTATGACCCTAATTTAACTTGTCAGCCTATAGATGGAGTTTGGTACACCTGGAATAATTATAGGGAAGGCCTCACTTAAATTTTGAATCATCTAGATAGGGAAATGATGTCCACCCAATCCTACTTCTCTTTTGATAACATTTTTTTTCCTCCATTGCAGGCACTACCAGACTTTGGGATTTTTTATCACTCCTTGATTTAGTTTCAAGTGATATGGTAGTTTATGAAACCCAAAGTTCCAAAAATTAAATTATTCACTAATACCTTGTTTGATTATGGGCCCATAACACCACACATTAGGAGAGTGTAGAATTTAGATCCATGCCCCTCCCAAGAATCTTGTTAGATTCTTTGGTGGGATAACAACATCAAAATAACCTCTCACATTTTGTTTATATACGGCCACTAGCTTGCCAAATTTTGGAGACACTCCTACTATAATACTTCATTTGAGCTAAGTCATGTAGTTCTAGCCTTATAAAAATATTCCTTTAATGAGATCTTTTAGGTGAGAATTGCATCCTTAAAGCATCGCATTCAGATTGTAGAAAACTACAATGCCTAGGGAGACCAAGTCAAAACTAGGCTTCATTAGCTTAAGATAGGGGACAAAGCTTCTAAGGAGTTCTTCTAAATATGGTGAGCTAAAAAATTGAAGCAAAAGATATAAGTCATTTCTAAAGCTAGAAACAAACTCATAAAGAATCTGCTAATAATACACGCTTTTGTCTACCACTATCAACAACTGTTCAACGATCAATCATCTTTGACTGAGCTTAAATTTACACTTAAACAATGCCTTTTAGTGGTGTCATGTAAACTCACTCCTTCCCAATAGGTGGTTTTTGATAGGCCCCTCTCTATTAATGACTTGCATGAAGTAGTGTCTCACATGTCTAATGGTAAAGCCCCTAACATTGATGGCTTCCTTTAAAAATTCTATAAAATACATTGGGACCTTGTGGGTAGTGACTTGCATAAGGTTTATCAAGAAGCATTTCACAAACATTCTATAGGTATACATATAAATAAAGGAAATATCCAATTCATACCTAAATAGGGAGATCTTGAGTTGATCTACAAATGGTAGCCCAGCACCTCCTAAATTTTTCCTATAAGATAATTATCAAGGCTTTGGAAATTTGATTGCATAATATTTTGCCTCTCATTATGCATCTAGAATAATTAGGTTTCATCAGAAGCCATTATATTTTCAATAACATCATTTCCATTTGGGAAGGCATGGATTGGGTAAGCTAGTCTAAGCAATAGGATATATTCATCAAAATTGATTTTGAAAAATCCTATGATCACATCAAATGGCCATTTATTCTAGCCATGCTTTGAGCCTTGAGATTTGGGCCCATTTTCATCCAAACTATTTATATGCTTTTCTCATATGCCTCGACTGTTATCTCCATTAACGGAGTCACCTCTGAGTAATTTGGCTTATTATATTATATTAGTTAAGGGTGCCCCTTGGATCCTACCATATATGTGCTTACAACTAAGGGTTTTTTTTATCTTCTTAGCAATTCCCAAACTATGGGCCTTGTTAAGGGAATTTATCTCCCTCCTAATGCTACAAACCCACACAAAGATATGCAACTATTCAATAGCCACTTTGAGAATTACTCCTTCCTTACTCTCATTAAGGATGAAACCAATGTGGATAATGCCTTGTAGTGCCTTGACACCTTCTACCTGGCCTTTGGCTCTAACATCCAATGGAAAAAAATGCATTGCTACAGACAATCCTACCTCCCTCTATTAGTGTGGGCTACTAAATTTTGATAGAGGTGGATCCAACATGATGAAAGATTTAAATTTATTGGCAACCCCTTTACTTTTAATTCCTCACCATCCTTGTTGTGTAAATATATTGTTGATAGATTTGCTAAGAAGCTATAATTTTAGGTGACCAAGTATCTTTCGTTAGCAATAAAATCTTAAATCTGCTAAAATATTCTTGCATCCACCCATGTGTACTACTCATCATGTTGGGTGCCTTCCAAAAAATATTACCAAAAGTTGGAGAAGTTGCTCATATATTTCCTTTTAGAAAACTCCCCATAAGGTAAAGGATTCCTCAATGTGGCCTACGAATATTATTGCCTCATGCATGATGTTGGAGGGATGGGGCTTATCAACATAGCCTAACAAGGACTACTTTATGTTCCAAATGGATTTTGTAGGCTATTAAGGGCCAACAAGCTTGAAAGGTATTTTTTAGACACTGTATATCCTCAAGTTTGCATAAGGACAAGAAGACCTAGAAGGGGATTGATGTCCCCAATTCACTCTTCATTCAGTCTCCTATCCAAATCATAGGGTCTTTTATGGACAAAAGCATATGGAAGGCCTAGGAAAAGATTAAACCATGTCTACTCTGGAATGGCTCCAATTTTTAGATTGGGTTCTCTGCTAACTCCCATTTGCTCTAGTGGTCACCCATTTTCTCTCTTAATGAGATGCCTCTAACAGAGGTCCCTTGGGTCAATGCTTTAAAAATTTACCATAGAGGAATTGATATCATTTAGGATATATTATGTAGGTATTCTCATTCTTAGCTATCTTGGGAGGAGGTGAAATCTAAATTCTAGATAGATAATGTAGATTAGGAGTCCTACTAATAGATCTTCAATGTTGTCCTAGCTTCTATGCTCCATAAAATCTTAGTCCATTCTACTCAACCATGGTGGAAGGATTTGAAATGGTATTTCAAGACCCTTTTTCATAATTACACCCCTCATCTTGGATATGCGTGGATCACCCCCCATTTTCCCATGGTTGATAAGCTTAATTTCTATTGAGGGATGAAATCATCTATTAAAATGTGGAGATTTTACTTCAACACTATTTAGGGGGCTTTTGTGGAGCCCAATCTTGCTCATTTTTGCTTGGTGTATATTGTACTAAGGCTTGTCTATTGATAGAAGACTCATCCATCTTGGAGTCCACCTGCTTGCTTACCCCTTTTATGGCCACCTTGAGACACTTCCTCATCTCTTCTAGCTCTATTCTAAATCTCAAAAGGTCTAAACTTAAATCCATGATTTTTTCAAGCCTTTCCATCCCAAATTCTTCCTTTGGTAGCATATCCTCCTTGGAGACAAACCTATGATGCCCCTCAAATATATGGAAGTCTAACATAATTTTAGAGTGGAGATTCTCTTTTGGATTTGGAAAGAAAGAAATAATTCTTTGTTTAATCATTATGCTAATGATTTTAGTGTATCTACTTTGCACAAATATTTTATCATCTCTAATGTTCTTTTGTAGATTCAAGTCCAAGCCTATGAAGTGTTTATGGATCTTGGTAATATTTAAGATCTCCACTCCCATTGGGGAGATACTCCTTGTGCTATGGCTTGAGTTCCACCTTCTCTACCCAGGGATCCCATATTAGATGATAGAGTACCTCAGCTGCCTCATGGTGGAAATCATTGCAGTCATTCTAAGTACCACTCTCACAGTGGCACTAAATACCAATGCATTTCCCCTCCTAGGTAGCAGTGAGGGTGGTAGCCACCAACTCTTTTCCCTAATAGGTAAGATGGTTGGGGTGTACCTCCTCCTCCTCTATGCCCAAATTCTTGGGGGGTGCCACCTGAAGGCCAAATGGATGTGCTATATAAGTTACACAAGCTTTCTTTAGCCATTTTACCCACATGGACATAAATAAAAGATGATGACATGGACACTACCCAAGTTACTAGCTAGGAGCCTATTCTAGATGGTAATGACTTGCCAAGCTTAGATTGGGGTCCTGATGATATGGATCCTTTTCCTTCTACCCTTTCTCTTGCTACATAAAAGTTATTTTTTTTGTGACTTATTTATAGGCTTTGTCTATATTGTGATAATTATGATTTTACTCCTGGACTCTACCTAATGTGATGTGGCATGATTTCATACCACCTTAATTTTTTTGTGAACTCTTTTTATATTTCTATTTAATTAATATATAGATATATTTCATTAAAAAATAAAATTCTCAAACCTTGAATTTTGACCTAGACATATATTTGAACAATTAAAAATCCATAGAATCTATAACGTGATCATGCAAAAATATTTCCCAACCCTATCAAGAATGTAGTTGAGTATTTTTACACATCTTTTACAATCCACTCTTTCTCATTTGGGTATTTCAAAACCATTTTTTTGTCAGCCTCATTTGAAGTTTTTTTAATAAATTTTAGAGGAATCCACTACAATAAACACACTACAAAATTTACTTCTACAAACTCTTAACAGTGTGTTTAGAATAAACTAATGATAAAAGTGTATTAGCATTGGAGTTAACAATTTTAAAATGAAGTCTCTAAGTGTGAATTTAAATAAATAGGTACATCCCTTAGAATTATTTTTTCTAGGTGTTCACCACCTTTTTATAACAACTATCACTACAAGCCCTGCATGGTAGAAAAATCTCCCATGTTTCATATTTCTCCATCAGAAACTCAAATACGTAAGTCCTATATAATTGTAAATAAAGGTATTGTAATGAAAAAAGAAGTATGGGAATGACATAGGTAGATAATTATAAAAAAACAAAAAATTGTCTAAATATATAGTGAATATTCCACAAACTCACCAAACTAGTGTTGTTTGATAGTGAAAATATTGGAATCAAAGATATGTATAAGTAAACAAAGAATGTAGAAAGATGAATATAATGTTATAAAATATTGTATTTTTAAGTTTCCAATAGAACAAAATATTAAATTTTAAATTTACAAAGTCTAAACAATTGATTGTACTAATTTTAACTAATCTAATGTGTGGGCTAAGGCTAATAATTATTTTAGGTAGAGGCTACAAGGATGTGTACTCAAGGATTTAATTGACACAATTAAAATCTTTAGGACAGATATGGAACATGGATATAATGATGTAGAAGGATAATTATTTTTTTAGTCATAGGCTATAGGAATGTGTACTCAAGGACCCTATTGAAATAAATGATTTGTACATATAAAAAAATAAAGTCTTGGGAGTAAACATGAGAAATGGATATAATGATGTAGGTAATTCTTAGGGAATAAATCAAGACACATTAATTTTGTGATGTCATAATGTATGGGAATATGCATTTTTTGGGGAATGTTGGGAGAAGAAAATGATTGATTTAAAATGTTTTGGGATGTAAGATAATGGTGATATAATTTAAAATAACAAACTTATTAGTTTTGAAATGAATTTATAGCCTTCATTTGAATTTAACTAGTGATTAATTATTATTAATTTACTCAATAAAAAAACTTATTTTAATTCATTCAAATTTATGATGTTCATTTTTTGAAGGTTAATTTTTATTTAACAAAATATATAAACCAAACCATTTTGTCAATTTTTCATTGGCTTGAAATTTTATGTGTTATTTTTCTCTTCACATAAATCAAGACAATTAAGTCTAAATAAAAGTAAAAATGATATGTTTGCATCATACAAATTCTAATATTTATGGTGTTATTAGATCCATTCGACGTAGTGTTGTGTAGTTAGATTGAATGAAAATTTTCTATCGATTAATGTGATAAAAATAAATATAATAAGATTAATTTGAAATAAATGTAGGGTTAGTTGTTCTGGGATCCTTTTCTTGTTCATCGCTTTAGTTTTTTAGTTGGTTGAATAGTGATGGGGTTTACAATACCTAGAATGTTACTTCATTTTTTTGAAGTGGTTTTATTATTTTCAATGAAAGCATTGGAGAATGTTAGATTTTAAAGTATTCATTTCAATGTTTTTCAAATTATTTTTCTTTTTAATTTATAAAGGTTAATGGAATCCTGTCTCTAGGACCTTGATCCACTTAAGCCTCTAGGATTTAAAATGTTTTATTTGTGTGAAGCTCACAATAATTTCCTTATATAATATATTCCCCTAATCCTAATATGCTAAAACCCCTAACCATGTTTCACTTTCCATTTTAGTAGGACAATCTCTAATAACATCATGGTCAATTTACTTGAAATTAACACTACAAAAATGCAGTTTGAGGGTTGTTTTTTATGTGTTAGAGGAATATTATAGAAGCTTTTAACTACCAATGTACAACATAATAAATGAAAAAATGAGGTAACTAATTTATTATCTCATTATAAATAGTAGGAGATAATAGAACAAATTTTTGATTTTATAAGTATTGATTAATATTAGCTAAACATTTTAGACACTATTTCAATATTATATAGCTCTTTAGTCTTGTACACTTAGAAAATACATATCATGGATGTACCTTTAGATTATAGACATTTTACCACAACCAAAAGTCTTAAATACAATATTTATCTATTACTAATTGATTATATCTTATTCTAACCAATGGTATTCTGATGACTTAGACATTTTATATTGACAAAATGTTATAAAATTAGTTATCTTTTATTTTTGTAAGTTATGGACTTAACCCTAGTTACAAATTGTCAAGACACTTGTGTCCCAGTAAGATGCCTACATAGATGTAAGTTTCCTATTCCAATGCAAGTGTCCAATGCCATACAATCATCCAATTTTCAAATGAAATGTATTTCTATGGTTAGCCTAAGTGATTTAATGTGAGATATTCTCCAAAGGGATTGGTATAAATACAAGAAAAATCCTCATTCATTCCTCACTTAGCATATACCAGAAGGCACTTGATCAATTACTCACATGAGAAAATCTTCCCTATTTTTTCCTATTTCCATATTAGTGATATGGACAACATATATACATGTTTGAAGTAATGAAGGATCACTCCATGAGCCATATTTTACAAGTTACAAGCTAGGTCACTCTATGTACTTGTTTATCACACATTTCATGATACACACGTAAGCCAAAAAGTAGGATATAATTACATACACCTGAGGCCCTCTTTGGAGTATTGGCTATATAGGTAGTGCTCATTGACATACTAGTATTTAGGGTAGTTTGACACTATGTTTTCACTAACTCATTTTCACCACACCCATTATGAATATGAACAACTAGGGTTTTACAATTTGATAAAGAATGATAGACTTCAAACCATATCTAAATACACTATATCAAAGGTGACATATAACCTAGAAGCATCTAGATGGTCACATATAGTTTTTGTAGGTATTTAGTACTAGATATCTATTTCTGACTTAGATAGTAGCATTGACATAACCTTCCTAGGTCAACACAAGTGTTTGAGGCTACAAAGGTATAATTGCTAGAATTAGACAACTAATCCATAATCTAGATACAGTCTACTTTATACTTCTTATAGATCCATATCTATATTAACATAAACACTAGATAAATATCTTGTTTTCATTATCATTATAATATCTATCATAACTATACCTTTCCATATTTAACATATCTCACCATAATAAATTTAGTATATGTTTTATTTGAGTTTTGTAATAAATTGGCATGCTTTAGAGATAGACTACTATCCTTGTGCTCTAGCCTATCTCTACCCCTTTAAAACTAGACTCACCATATCTATATTTTAGGTTTAAACATTTGGTGAACCTGAATTTTCATCTACAAAACCCTAGATATTGTTCTAGGGTTTCTTAATTCTCTATTTATAATTTATAATTTTTGATTTAACAAGATTTTATAAGTTGAAAATAATATTTAATTTTCTATCAATATGTTTAATATAGATGCATGTGTAACTCATTTTATGTTATAATTTATAATTGGAGTGATAATTTGCTATTGTAATAAGCTAATCCAAGGTATCATCTAAAGAAATAATAAGATCTATCAATATAATGAGAGGGTTTTATAATGAAAACAACAATTAAACTCTCTTTATAATTCCTTTTATTACTTAACATGCATGATATCAATCATGTGTGACACCTAGACCTTATTCAAGTGACAACTACCATTTCACACCCATTATTTACCCATATCTTATATTGGATTCCTCAGTCCATGCTATCACTACTCCAAAAGGTAAAGGTGTTCAACCTAGTTGACCAATTGTTAATGTATAACAGGTGCCTCCTAAATTAAATATTTTGATCAAATCTAAAGGATATGAGATTGTTGAAAAATTAATCAACACATATGCTAAATTTTTATTCTTAAACTAATAAATCAATCTACTATCTATAAGGATATCCTATATGAATAATTACATGAAACCAGACTTTCAAGTGATATTGAGCTAACTTACTTTGTGGATATCATGAAAGATCTAAAAAATAATGTAAAATTAATCACCTTTGATGCAACAGATTTAAAATCTAAAGATGTTATTGACTAAGAGTTACTTTTGTTCATACAAGTAACTATGCATAATAAGGGTGTCAAAAAGATGCTCAATGATAATGGATCAAACTTAAACATTTGTAGCACTAATTTCCTAAAAAACATGGGTATTAATAACAAAATTCTTCAAAATTTAGTGATACATATCAAAGGATTTGATAATTCACATATCCCCCTAGTCAACCCAATCACATTAGATGTGATTCTAGGGCCAAAAAAGGTTCCAACCACTTTTCAAGTAATGTATCAATCATTACATTATAATTTACTTTTGGGTAGACCTTGGATACATACCATGGAGATTGTCCCATCGACTTTACATTGGTGTATAAAATTCATACATGATAGGACCTTATTGACAATGTTTATTTATGATGAACCTTTTAATTTTTTGTAAAATGATACATTTTGATATAGAAGGTATTCCTACAATGGTTCCTCCTATACAATGTATTAATCTTGAGAGTATCTAATATTATTAAGTGGGTGAGTCAATTATAATAGTTATATTATCTCCAAATATAGATAAGCCACTAAACATTGAGGTGCATATGGATGAACCTCAAGAACAAGAACCATTGATAAAGGAATCAATTATGCTAAAACCAAATGAAAATCAAATAGCTGAGCTTCCGTTATTGGTAAATAATGAACATCATAATGTCCATGTTTTAGATTATTATGAAAGTGATGATGTCCATGTTTTAGTAAATACTAAGCATCAAGATGTCTATGTTTTAGATTATTATGTGCCTACTAGCCCATTTTTACCACAATAATTATGAAGATGACAAACAAAGGTTTTCTCATTTAAAAAGGAGCGATAGTCTATGACCTATATTTGAATACACCAAAAATAAAGGTGACATAGAACCTAGAAGATCTAGGTGGTCAAATCTAGTTTCAATAGGTAGTCCTTACTAAAAACTTGCATTTGAGTTAGTAGTATTGATATACTCATCCTAGGTCGACACAAGCGTTTGTAGCTATAGAGGTATACTTAATATAATTAATTGGCTAATCTAGAATCTAGATCCGGTCTACATTCTACTTATTCCAAATTTAGATCTATGTTAGCATAAAAACTAAGTACCTTGTTATCATTATCATTGAAATTATATATCATAGTTGTATTTTTCATTTTATCATATCTCAACATAATAAATTTATTATATGTTTATTTGAGTTTTGTAATTTGATTTCTTTAGATATATTCTACCATCCATGTACCCTAGGCTATTTCTACCCTTTAACCCTAGATTCCCCAATCTATATTTTAGGTTTAAAAAAAGATATGGTATACTTGTTAGATAGTGTTGTGGGTATCCTAGTGTGATGTTTTATTATTCAAGAGTCTTTTCTAAACCTTGACTCCTTATTTATTAATTAAAGGTATTCATTGATGTGATTTTATCAACACCTCACCATTTTTATTTCCCTAGGCATATGAGCACAAAATTATTATTTCAATATAACCCATGAGTTTCACATGTCACTTCTCTTCATCTTGGTTGTAATGTTAGGCCATGAAATAAATAAAATGTTTTTCTAGGGTGTTTCATCTACATAATGTAAAATAGAAGTTTGTATTTTGTCTTGATAATTTATTTTGAAATTTACTTCTTCATTTGAGCTTGAATGATGATTTTTTAAGGAGGGACACCCACTTAAATACCACTGTTAATCAATGCACAATAGTTACCATATAATTTATTCCCTACTTCAACCCCACTTTGCTTGAATTTATTGCATGCATGGTGTTAGTGAGCATTCCCCCTCTAAAACACTAGTAATTCTCTACATAAGCTCCACAAAGCTATGGCTTTATATATCAAAAATTTCCGTTGTTAATTTTTATATGATATTTTATAGGGGAATACTTAAAATAAAAATAAAAATGCTCAACCTACCTAATTTTTACCTCAATATAGGTTTGAGAAGTAACAAATGATTAAATTAAGCCATATTCACTTTTGAGATGATTTCACTATTGTGGGTTGGGATTGAATCAAAGGAAAATTATTTTAAAGCCAAAGCTTACCTTGTACTAATAAAATGCACCACATTTTTAATTATATCAGAATCCTTGTATCTTCAAATAAATGGTTTTTACTTTAATCTTATTAGTAAATAGATCTTGTGTAAATTTGGGATTGTGCATATTTTTTGATGCAACAATTTTCTTAGAAAAGATGTAATGTATTATAATTTGGAAAACATATTATATTACCTATGTTTTCAAGTCTAAGCATGAATCAATAAGCCTTGTTATGAAATGAAAAAAATCATTACCATGATGTGAATTTCTTACAAAAGTATTATCTTGTTGTTGTCCAAATCAAAGTATAGATGAGATGAATAAAATCATAATTAAATAAGAATATTTAGTCTTCATCCATGTTAGAAAATAATCTATGTATGTCTTTTGAGCCAAATTATGTATATAACTTCAAAACTATAACATGCAAGACTATAAAAATGGGTGGATAAGACCTTAGATACCTAGTATTCCTATTAGGTTTTTTCATATTAACAAGTGAAAACTATATTGGTCTGACATTCTTGTATGTGCATATCATCTAGACAAGAATACCAATACTATTCAATAATTCTAATTTTATAATAACTTGAGTCCAAGAAAGGGTAGAGACAATAGGGTTATTTTTCTAGTGCGCATCTTAGTTTTTTACAGAAATAAATAAGTTGTAATTCACATACTAATTTAGTAGATAAAGTAAACTACAAAAAACAAAAAAAAAACATGATCCATTCATATCAATGATCTCTATTTTTGTTTAGTTTTTATTTTGCTAAACTTTTTTGATTTTCATGCAAACTACAAGAATGATAATAATAGTTTGTGTACCAAGTTGGGGTGTAAATAATGGCCACTAAAATGATTGGTTATTCATTTTTTGATGCTAGATTAATTCTAAAATATATGTAGTTTCTTTGGGTAGCCTCAAAATCTGCACCTTCTCTATATGTAGTCTACATGAACACTTTTATACAAATAGAAGCTCAATTTCAAATGTGTTTCAAACAATGTTGTAGTTAACCATTAATAGAAACATTATATGTTCACATATCTTTTTTTCCATAGTCATGGTTGTGGATTTTAGATTGTTACATTCATGCAATGTTTAGATTTGATCTTGTTTAGGTTTATAAACATTTTACTTCTTGAAGCTTTTTTACTTGTGTTTAGATGTTATTCCTTATGTTACCTTTTTTTATACACTAACACTAAATATTTTAGGTTATGTAGGTTTTTGATAAAATACCATATTTAAATGTTTTGTATTGACCAAATTCATGCATGGGTGCAAATATTTTAGAACTATTTCATCAAATGTCAATCATGACATATGTATAAATTAATGAGATACATCCTTTTCATGATAAGATTTCCATCAAATCCCTACTACACTGCTACATTATTTTATTATGAGCATTTATGATGTTTGCCTAGGTATTGTGTTAGATTAATTAATGAAGTTATAGTTGAGTTATTTTGGCTTCACCATAGATCCATGGAATTCCATTTTCATATAAATTTATCCTTGTATTCTAATTGAATATGATTCCCTATAAAGTACTTTTTGACAAGTTGTTTTTTTATACTTCAAAAAATTTCAACAACCTTGTATACAATTATGTTTAAAATTTAGATAGATCTCTATTCATTCATATTATTCATTAATTTATGCTTAAATTTTGAATTGGTCTAACATTTTACTCATAATTTATTAGAGAACTATCTATTTCTAGTACATGTTAATCATGTTAACATTTTAGTGTTCTTAATATACCTCATATAAAACATTGTTATTATGAATGCCACTTCTAGGTCTATGTAAAAGTGTTTGAGACTATTTTATTATAAGCATGGTGATAAGAGTTTTACCTTTCTAATTTTTTATTATATTATTATATATGTAGCTTTCTAAAAAAATATTTATCCATTATTTCATTTTTATGGATTTAATCATGCCTTGGCTTGAAATGTTTGAATTATTTACCTTTGTTCAGTCAAATATGTGAACTATATCATAGAAAAAGGCTACTCCTTTTACTTAGAGTCTAGTTCATTAGGTTCTACACCACTAAGGATAGGGATAATATCTGATCAACAAATGACTCAATTATCAGTGCTTGTAAACTAGCTTCATATTGTTTATATGTCATTGTTATTAGGTAATTATAGTCTTACATTGTAACATGGGAAATCATAAGAGGATATTATAAAATCATTAATAATAAAAACTCACTACACAAAGTCACAAGATTTAAATCCAGATCAAAGAGATAATTATGAGCATATATAGACCACAACTTATAAGAATGATACAATGGATATAAAATAGCCAGACTCCATCTTGGAAATGCTATAAATAACCATATTAATCAACGTGATGTTATATTTTACAATGTAATTATATATGTCTAATTTACTTGATCAATATTGTTTGTTTTGTATGATGTTTTTAGTGATATTGATTGTAATGTCTAATTGATTTTTTTAGGTATTGGGCCTAAGTTGAAATCAAAATATTCTCTACGACCTACATAAAAAATACTATAACCTTTTTTATTACAAATATTTTTTAGCATATATAATTTTGTATATTTTCAATGGATATTTGGCATAATGTTCAAAGATGAAAATGTAGTTTGTTTTCCTAGTTTTATATAACTTATATCTAAAGGATATAAAAATTATGTTTAGAGATTAAAAAACAAATCAATTTTTAAAACCAAGAGACAGAGTCTTCTAAGAAAGGACTCTTCACTTGTCAAATACAATGTTTCAATACCTTATTTCATGAAATAAATCTATCTTTACATTGAACAATTTTAATTATATTCTAGTCCTTGTAAGGACTTGGCACATGGAATCTTTGTTCTATATGAAGTGATAATATCAACATTCATGTTGAAAACCATGTGAAGAAACATATTCAAATTATTAGGGTGAATATTAAATATTATCATGAACGTTGCAATTATCACCCAGTCAAATATTTATAACATTATGTGAATTTTAGGATATAGCTATAATATTTTTATAATCCAATATACTAGAGGAGTTGTATTAATTTCTATTGTTTCATAAAATAAGTTAAAAGGTCCCTTATAGTTAATGTTTTATTTTTAATGGATACTATTTTATAATCTAAAATATTAAAGAAATTACAATAATATTTACCAATATATACAAGTGTTAAAAATAAGTTAAAGGGTCATTATATTAAAATATTTTATTTTAGGTCAATGAGATGTAGGTGAGTTGATAAAGTGGCTTGGCTTTATCAAGCTCTACCCAGGTTCAAATCTTAGTAAGGACATATGATGTCAATTTTAGCCATTGATTGTATTTTATGGATCAATTGTGACTATTGATATTTTTTGAGACTAGTTGTGGCCATTATTGGTATTTGTCAGTGCAATTATGGTCATTGGTTATATTTCTCAGAACTAGATGTGGTCATTGGTGGTATTCAAGAGCCTATTAGCTATCACACATGATAGTATATGGTATACGTGTGGTTATAATGGGTATACATGTGGTATATAAGTGGCTAACAAATTACTTGGGAATCTAGGTTTTGATTGTATTCCGAACTAGTTTGTGCTCTAGTTAAAATCCATTACCATCTATACATACATTAATATATTATTTTAGTGAAATTTGTTTTAATTGAACATACTCATTTGTGCCTTCAAAAAAAAAATATTATGTAAAATGTAATATATTTAATTATATTATTTTAATAAATTTAATAAAAATATATATATATATATATATATATATATATATATATATATATATATATATATATATATATATATATATATATATATATATTTTAAATTTATTATAATATGTGATATTTTTAGTTATTTTTCATCTTATTCATGTTTGAATAAGTTTTATTTTAAGTAAATTATTTTGATAACTTATTATCTTCTCTAAAATATTATGGAATCTATATTATTATTTAACTATTTTAAATTATGTAAAATTATACATTAAATATATTTTATACCTTGTATTAATTATATTAACATAATTTCAAAAGTTGAGTTTCTCTTATACCTCATACTAGTTATATAAAGTTTCAAAAATAGCCAAGTTATTTGAAGTAACTATGTTTAAAAGGAGAGCTAGAAAAAGTTGTATTTTTTTCTAAAACTCAAACCTCAACATCATTTTTTTAATTCTCTATTTCCAAAACTTTGTACATTTTTCTAGATGTTTTTTTATTATTTTAAATATTTCATTTAAAAAAATTAATATTTAAAAAAATAATAAAATAAATAAGTAGTAAATTTTTAAAGGTAAATCTCAATCAATAATTTAATAGGGATTATTGGGTTATAATCTATTTTATAAAATCTCAATTTTAAAGTTCATCTTTACATTAGTTTTTGAAAGATATTTTAATTTTTATATATTTTAATTTTAAGATAATATTTTGATTTTTTATAATATATTTGGTTTCATCAAAATTTACATTTAAATTGGATATATTTAAAAATGTTTGAAAGAAGATTAGTTATGTATTTAGGTTAACAAGATGTTTGGTTATGAAGATTAACATATAATAATATTATGATTTTGGATTATAATACTTGTACTTATGCACCAAGGTTTTCCACACCCCCACACATATATAAATAATGTATATAGATTTTAAAGAGGTAAGCTATTTTTTTTTTTGCTTGATTCTATATTCTAATGTTATAATGTATTTGTTTAGTCCAATCATAAATAGTTTTATGTTTTAAAATTACTCACACATATAATAAATAATTTAAAATTACTCACCCATATAATCTCATAATACTATAATACTTTCTCCATATCTCAAATCACTAATTCACACTTCCAAGACATTATCAATATCACTTGGATAGTGGTAGTTACAATAATGGTCTACATTTGCATGTAGTGTCTAAGCACATTTAACAAAGATTTTTTTGGATTGGGATCCATTACGTCATTATAGACACATTTCATGGGTTAGTTCTAGTGAGAAATAATGAAAAGCCATCTATAAATACAAATTATTCCTCATGTTATAACCACGTAAACCTAAGGAATCAATTAACACTCTCTTGAGACATTATTAAAAATTCATACACATCTAAAATACCATAAAAGAGTAGAGAAAAATCCAAGTTTGTGTACATGAAAGCTATAGCTATATGGTGCTAAGTGTCAAAGATCAAAATATTGAATTGCCTTCTATATTCTTCATGATGATGCATAAACATAAAAGTGAATAAATATACATAATTTGAGCCATATTTAGAATATTGAAACACATGAAACACTCATCAATTCACAAATGAGTGGTTTGGGTTTTTTAACCCAAAATATTATGCCCTTATCAAGAGAATATTGTGTTTGAAAAAATATTTAAGGTCTGGATGGATGGATAAGGAAACTAGACATCAACATATAGGATTGAAGGTGTGAAAAAATATAATAAAAATTTATAGGGGTTGGCATACGTATATCAAGAGTTATATAACCTCACAATGCAAAGGTATAATTATATTAATTATCAAAAAACACTAATGTCCACAAGGGTCAGGATATGCCCGTAACATCTAAAGAGGCCTTCACTATATATTTCATATTTGGGTAGCTGAGGAAATAATCATTGTGCATATTTAAGTACATGTATAAATTTTTTGATCTATGGAAAATTTAAATAAAACAAATACATCTCTCCTATCTCGCTTTATCTATTCTAAATTAAAACACCATGATATCTAGAGTATAAATTTTAATTCAGATTAATAATTTATTAGAACCTTATGTTGATCAAGCAAATGTTCTATTATATCCCGTGATTCCTTTCTTGGATTCTAAGATTATTACATGATTCATATATTTATACCACATCATACCAAGGTAAATTTTAATATCCCTTATTGGAAAACCCCTTGGATTTCATTGGTAAAACTATGGAAATCCATTTCGTAGGCATGGTGAATTTGATATGCATGGTGGCAAATCCACTAGGAGGAGAGGAAAACATTTTGACTTTTTATATCCATATAACTATTCAGATGCACCAAAAAACACCACCAAATAAAAAAATTGTATGACATAACTAGATGATGTAGTCATATGATACAACTAGACGGTGTAACTAGGTAGCACTACCAAATAGTGATGTTATTGAATGGTGATTTTAGATAGTTATTCTGAATGGTTACAAATGGAGTTAAATTTTATGTTGGTTATTCATTACAACTGGATGGTTCATGCTTTGTTATACTAGTGCTAACCAAATTTGGTCTACATACCAAAAATGTGCCTATTTCAAGAATCCAATAGAAAGAGTAGGATCTTGATTGAAGAGTGATCCAATGTCATAAGGAGTAGAACTAGAATTTTTAGAGCCCCCATGAGGTGTTAGAAGTGATTGAAATAGATATAGAGGTACATAGAGTTCATCTAGTTCTTCATTGAATACATCTTGACCTTTTTGGTCAAGTGATAGAAAGTGGAAGTAGGCAATTTGCAGAAGCCATTTCTTGCATGTATGGTAGTCTCAAGAAAAAGTGATCACATGGGTTTGTCTATCTTGGTCCCTATTTGTTATGTGCTAAGTTTTAGATCATCCACCAAAGCATGGTAGAATTTGTTCATGGTCAAAGTGGACTCCCAAGTTGGTTTTCACTAAGTTTTCCATACATAGTCATTTGAGCCAAACATCACCAAGATGTCATGCAAACCAAATATGGACCATCTCAATTAAAATTTTTATATCTTCACTAAAAAAGCCTCACAAGCCCTTAGGTCAAATGGGTTGATCCCTTTTAATATCAAGAATATCTCCAATAATTTTTATGCCTCCATGACTTCTGCACTTTAAGATCCAATCATCCAAAGTTGATAAAAAAGTATAAGATGTTCACATAAACATCAATTTTAAGACCTAGTAAATAAATATTGGTTTTCAAACCAAATTAGATCTAATAATCCTTGCTCAATCATACATCTTGATCTAATGGAGTGAGATAGGTCAAATAGTCAGAGAACCTAAGATATTGACACATGGTATAAGCATGTAAGCTGACAGACTACCAAGATCCTAAAAATCAATGTGGGATTCACAAATGGCACCAACATAGATAGAGTTAACAATTTAAAGCTAAATCAAGAGCTCATGCTTAATCTACTTGGAAAATTAAATAGAGCGATGACAAGGATGATGTAAGTAGGATCATCCAAAGAGCTAATGAGACAAGGACAAGTGGCATAAGTGTGTTTAATTAGAAAAATATCAATGGCTCACGTGCACCCATGCATAGGAAGATCAATGGAGTGAGATAAGTCAAAAAAGTTTAGAGGATCCTAATGATGAATACAAAGAAGATAAATGTCTAAATTCAGTGGGTCTTGGTAGAAGATCAAAGATTTTCATGCATTCATACATTCAAATCTAATGGCATGAGTGAATTCAATAAATCAAATGGATTTGTGGAGCCAATGAACATAAAGATAGTTTGGCATGATATAGATGAGCCTAGTTGGTTGTCAATAGCCAATAAGTAAAGGAAAACTTTGGAAATTTTTTATGAAAGATAAAAAGGTTATTCGGGACCTAGATAAAGTAAATATCAAGGATTCAAGCTCAGAGGTAGACCAAGGTTGAACTAGGGCCACATTTTATTGACTAAGCATCATCAACAAAGTTCCATATAAGTGAAATAGATCTTTTGGGTCTAATATAGAATTCAAAGATAGACCATGATGATGTGAAAGCCAATGGTCTAAGATTAGTTTCACATATAGTGAACCTATGTCTCACCTCATCATGGTTCACATTTTTAGGTTTAAATGGTCACTTAATGCAGATATGGCACTTTTTAGCTAGTTACAAGACATGATCCGTGTTAACAGATCAATTAAATAATGACATGATTCCAAGAAAAGATTTGGCAATTGGATATGAGCAATGAACATTAAATTCTTTTATAGAGTTGGTTCCTTGTTGATAATATTTGAGTCAACATCTTCAAATTGGTGTTAACCAATAAAACTGGTTAGGCCTTTTTCAATGCATGGATGTCTCTCTCTCTTTCTCTTTGATATAAATACTAGATTATAAGCCTTGAAATAATCTATCCTTATTTTTGGTATGACTAGACTCTACCAAAATTTATACAGAGACACCCTTTGATACAATAAAGATTGAATTCCATCATTTTCTAAGCCATATTGAAGTGTGTTATATGAATTCATGCACCATAGTTAAGTGAATGTATGTTCCTTTCTTAGGTCTAGAGTTTTTCTCACCTTCAAGAAGTGCTTAATAGTATCATAGGCCATTATAAGCATAATCTATAGTTTATTGTCTAGTTTGAATGTGGATATTTGCCTTATCTTGCTAACCTGATAACTGATTAATGCCTTGTTATAAGACATTTAAGTGAGATTGATGTTATTTAGTCTAAAAATTTCTCATAGTGTGTTTCAAGTGAGTTGGAGTGATCAAATCATTCGTGCATCACCACTTTTACATGTTTTTATAAGTTTTTTCAATTCTCTCTCCCTTTTCTAAGAAGCTGCTAGTTTAGGTTTAGTGTAGGTGATAGATCCATAAGGAAGATGACCTTCTCCAAAGGTCTGATCCACTTTTAGGATACCCATAGCCTAGAATCAGTCCCATGTTTGTCTAGATTTGAGCAAAGGACTTGAACAATGCCCTTGTTTAGTTAGGTTATAATATAGAACCCTAATAGTTTTGGCACACCCAATGAGATAGAATTTTATTTGGTATAAATAAATTTTGAATATTGAGAAGAAATATTCATGGTAGTAGGAAAGATCTACCATCATCAAAATTTAAAGATCCTTTAGGTTTTAGAGCTAATAACATCTTTCAGAAAAAGTTTTCATGCTAAATGCTATAACAAGAGCATCAAGTAAATGCACTTCTTTTGAACATATTGAATTACCTCCTAATTCTTATAAAAGATCAAGATTAAATAACATAAGGCCTTATCTTCCAAAGTAGTATTTATCTTCTAGTTAATCTATTGTTTAAGTCCTATTATCCCCATAAGCCAAATCCCTTTTTCCCAAATGGTTATCAAGAATCAAATGTTTATCCCATTTAATAGGGGTAGTCCCCTAAATTTGGTCCAGTATGATGCATTCTTGTGTCTGCTCTAAAAAGTATCCCCTTCTTCTCTAGAGAATTGGATAAAACCATTGCTATTAAGCATATTCAAGTTATTATCAATCTATGTTCTATTCATAATGTTACTCAAGATAATATGGCTATTAGATTACTTGTTGCCTCTTTCAAGGTAAAAACATTAAAATGGCATAGAATATTCTTTTGACCTCCATTTCTACTTGGGATGAGTTAGGTTCAACTTTAGTTAAAAAAATTGAAGAAAATTATGATCATATATCTTTGGTTAAACAATTAACTACCATATAAAGGTATCCACATGAATTCATGTCAAACTTTAACCTCATATTCCTAAAAACATGGATTAGGATCCTTTCATTAGTTATAAAATCCCAAAAGTATGCATTTTTATACTTATTTAAGGCCCTTAATTCTGATATAAGTGTCATGATATAGTCCATGGGTGGCAATAACTTGCCAAATGCCTATGAGATTGCTATCAGAGCAACGAATAACTTGATTCAAGATGGTAAACTTTCTCCAAGGCCTCTAATGCCCTTTTTATATAAATTTAACATGTTATTCCCCCTCAAGTTACCTAAATTTCATCTATAGCTCTTATTCCATCTCCAAAATTTGAAGATGTAACCCCTCCTAATCAATCTAGTGAGATTGGTGATTTGAAAAGTATGTTACAAGATTCTAGAAGAAACTATTTCACTCAAGAGATAAAAGTACCAAGGTAGACCTTATCAACAACAAATTCAAAGTACCTATCAGTCTTCCAATAACCAAAAACCACCTTATCAAGGTTTCAAGGATAATAGGTAAACTTATCAAAATCAAGGAGCTATAACCCAAACTGAGCCATATGCAACCTTTGATCCCAATGTGCCTTCCATCTCAAAAGTTATTTTTCCCCAAAATAACTTAATGCAATATCTAGGTTGGTAGTATTCCAATCCAAATGACACTTATAATCAAGCTTTGGTATCACAAGAGATTACCATGCCATACATGACACAAGAATATTTCCCTCTTCAAGGTGGTAAATATCAAGACATGAATATGGAAATACAAGGAGAAGCTCAAAAATTTATAGGAAAACTTTATTCTACAAATGTTAATTGGCATTTGTGTGATCACATTACATTCAACCAAGTTGGTGAAACTAGCAACACAAATGGTCAAGTGGCAACTTTAAATAGGACTAAAATAAGAGTAGTTGAAGAAGCTCATGTTGTGAGAAATACTTATAGTTTTCCTAATTTTTTGCCAAATAATGTCAAAGATAAATTTGTTGTTCCTATATCACAAAATATTTATAATATAGAGATGGTGAGAGTTTCCCAAATGCCCCTAACTAGAGAACAACCAGTAGCTCAGAAGTTGTAGCCAAAGGTTAGTGGAACATCTTTTAACATTTTTGATCAAATGAAGAAAATAAATGTTAGTATTATAATGTGGGATTACCTTGCCATCCTATGGAAAAAGGACATGTTTATTTAACAACTTTCATATCTCAAAGTATCTAAAGAACCAACTAAGAAGCAAAAAGCTATCTTGGCCAATTCAGACCACTAGATCAAGCAACTTAATCAGTAGATACTTAACATGAAAAAGTTGGATAAATACAATGTAAATTTAAACAAGACCACTCCATATAATCTCTCTTTGATTATAGGTGAGTATTTAGTCCATAATTGTATGGTAGATAATGGAGCTAGTAACACTGTCATGCCCAAACAAATTGTAGAGAAACTTGGTCTTGTCTATGAGCCAAATACTAAAGGAGTATTAAAATTAGATGGATCACCAATGAAAATAATAGGCATGATAAAATACCTCAAGATGATATTATGTGGTTGACTTAATGTTATTATTCAATAAGATATAGTTGTAGTGGACCTAGCTCCCTATTTTGCCATGTGTCTATCAAGAGATTTTACTTTAGAAATTTGAGGATATTTGTTAGCTGATTGGACCTATCTAATTTTCATAACTAGGTATGGAACTAAAGTGACAATACATTATGAACCTATTAAAATATTTCATTTGGATCCATAAATTCCAAGTATGGTGTACACTAATTGTGTTATTTCAGACAAGGTGTTAGAAAATAGTGAGGTTGAATCTAAATCACCTCTAAATGGAGTCACAAATATTTTCCTTAATGAATGGACCTCTGATATACATGAATATGATCCTTACAAGTTAATTGAAGAAAAAATACTTGGTGTTTATTGTTTTCATGAAAATTATGCATCAATTCAACATTGTTGAAAGATGAACAACTTAGTGACGGACTATGGTAACTATATTTTGATGGATCCAGGGACAAACATGGAACTAGAGCTAGAATGATTTTAATTTCTATAGCTAATCAAAATTATTTATCTTCTCTCAAGTTTTATTTTGGTTGTTGAAATAATGTCACTAAATATGAAACACTAGTGCATGGTTTGCAATGGGCAATAAATATGAAGGTTAATTCCTTACAAATCTTTAGAGATAATAAACTAATAATTCACCAATTAAGAGGACTTAATATATGTAATAACCCACTAATTGGATCTTATAATCATAGAGTATGGGACCTAATTGAAGACTTTAAAGCCTTTAATATTCAATCCATATCAAGAAGTTAGAATAAGCATGTAGGCAACCATGACAATTGGCAAGTATTTAAAAATGACAACCAGATTATTATATTCTTACAAGAGGAAGCTGAATTATCCTCAAGGAAAAAATACATGCATTCATATAAATATGATGATTGGATTGTGCAATTAAAGATAAACAAGTTAATTAAAGGAATATTCATCTTGAAAATTATATTCAACAAAGATGATGAATTAAAAAAAAAAGTTTGCTTTATCAACCAAAGAAGAACACTACACAAATGTAAATATTTCAACTAGCAAAAATTTAAAGTTATGTACAGTTTACACATCTTTAGAGAAAGAAGCTTTTATTAAGTTATGTTAAAATTTTGAAGATGTCTTTGCATGGTAGTATAGTGACCTTAAAGGTTTTGATCCAAGTCTAGCTCAACATACCATTGAGTTAGAAGATGAGACTAGGCTAGTCAGATAAAGACAAAGGCCAATCAATCCAGAGCTTGAACCTCTAATGAGAGATAAACTGCATAAACTCATTGAGTCAACCATAATATTTATAATTAAGCACTTAACTTGGGTAGCAAACCTTGTTCCAGTATAGAAGAAGAATGGTGAAATAAGTCTATGTGTTTACTTATGTGACTCGAACAAGGCCTCTCTCAAAGATCACTATCCATTGTCATCAATGGAATAAAATTTTCAACTAGTTGTAGGTTTAGAAAGGTTCTTTTTATTGGATGGTTACAGTGGATATAACCAAATTTTAGTAAAATAAGACTAGTACAATATAGCCTTCACCACAAAGTGGGGGACATTTACATATATACATATTCCTTTTGGTTTATTTAATGCTAGAGCCACTTTTTAGAACACTGTGGACATGGCATTTTAGGGTTTCCTAAACAAGTTTATTCTTGTTTATCTAGATGGCATAACAATATTATCTAACAACACAAATGAGCATATGATTCATCTCAGATAGGTGTTTGAAAGGTGTAGAGAATTTGGAGTGTCTTTGAACCCAAAAAAGTCTGTTTTCTCTATTCATGAAGGTAGGCTTTTTAGACATGTCATTTCATAGAAATGTACAAGCATAGATCTTGATAGGATGGAATAAATTATTGCACCATCATTGCCTAAAGATAAGAAATCCCTAAAAATATTTTTAGGTAGGATTAAATTCATAAGGAGATACATTTTAAATTTTTCTACTTTAGCTAGGCCACTTACAACCATGTTAAAGAAAAGTCAGAGTTTCAGTTGGTTTAAAGGAGTGAAAAGTTTTGAAGAGATCAAGAAAGATATAGCTAGTGCTCCTACATTCTTAAGCCCTAATTTTACAAAATATTTATTCTTGTATAGCTATGCTAACCTTAACATAATATCAGGTATTATATTTCAATAGAATAAAGAGACTTTAGAGCAACCAATAGCCTTTTTTATTCAAGTCTAAGAAGAATATGAAATAAGGTATTCTTTTGTTGAGAAATAGGTTCTTTTAGTTATAATGTCTCTAAAAAAATTTAGGCACTTGCTATCCAATAATAAGATACATTTGATGGTTTCACATCCAAGTGTCAAAGATTTTCTTCTAAACAAAGATATAAGTGACAAAAGAGATGGTGGGATAACCAAGGTCATGTAATATGACATTGAGATCAATGCCATAAAGTTGGTTAGAGGCAAAGGACTCTATGAACATCTAGCCCAAGACTTGTAGGAGTCTAATGAATAGGTTATGGTGTCAAATGATTAATGACTTATAAGTAATTAGACCTCAACTTCTAGCTGGTTCTAAGATATGGTAAGATATCTACAAGATGGTATTTATCTTTCCCATCTCACTCCTTAAAAAAGGATATATTTCAAACTACTATCAATTCCTTTTCTCCTTGCTGATAACATATTATTTAAAAAGGATATCAATGGTATACTGCTAAGATACATAGAGCTAGATCAAACAAAGAATTTACTTACACAATTACATGATGGACATGGTGGAGGACATTACTTAGCCAGGATTGTAGCTCACAAGATCATGAGAGGTGGGTATTACTATCCAAGTTTATTTAGATATTTCCATACATGGATTAGGAAGTTTAGACAATGTGCCATGTTTGTTGGAAAATTGAGACTTGAAAACTTACCTCTCCAACCAATTTTAGTTAATCAACCCTTTATCCAATGGGGATTGGAATTTATTATTGTTATCAACCCCCCATCAAGCTCAAGACATAAGTAGATCTTGATTGCCATAGATTATTTTATCAGATGGATAGAGGTAGTAGAATTAAAACAAGCCAATGAAACTAGGTTTTTAGAGTTATATGAAGGTTTAATTACTAGGTTAGGGGTCTGTTCAACTATAATTTTTTATAATATTATGGTTTTTGTAGGATCTAAGATCAGCTAGTGGGTAGTTCAACATAGTATTTTTCTCAGTACCTCATCAAACTATTATCCATAAGTCAATGGCCTTGCTGAGTCTACCAATAAGAATTTGTTGAAGATCATCAAGAGGACTATATAAGACAATCATAAATCATGGCATCTGAAATTGAAGTCAGCTTTGTGGGTTGATAGGATCACCTATAAGAAGTTAATCGCTAATTCTCCATATAAACTAATATACGGTAAAGAAGTAAGAATGCCTATTTCTCTTGAGTTTTATGCTTTGTAATTAATGCATCAGCTTTAGATTTTAGAGACTAAATCAATGTAAATAAGATATTCCAATCTCATGGAGCTAGAAGAGATAAGGCATCATGCCATGTTGGCTATGGAGGCCCATCAAGCAATGATAAAGAGATCTATTGACAAAGGAGCTTCTTCAAGAAGTTTACAAGAAGAAAATTTGGTCCTTAGGTGGGATGAGGATAGAGCCAAGCTAGGAAACCACACAAAATTTTATTCTCTTTGGAGTGGACCATATATAGCTTCTATTTTCAAATCCCATAATGAATTTTATCTCACAAGGATGAATGGTGAAGAACTTCTTAGCTTAGTCAATGGGATACATCTCAAACACTATTATTAAGGAAAGCTAAGTCCCCTATACATAGTTTTTTATTTTTTTCCTCCAAGTGTTTTCTAACACATTAGTTAGTTTCATTTAATTTTTGTTCTACATAATTACTTCTTTCTTGTACAATTATTTAGTAGTTTAGTTTCCTTTATTTTTTAGGTTAGTTTCCCTTTTAGTTTGTTTTCTTTCCCTATTGTTGGGATTTCTCTATCTTTACAAGTCAAGAAATTGTCTTACAATCATGTAATGGTCCATATATTATCTATGATTCTCCAATAGTTGTGTATATGGCCTAATTTCTCAAGCATAACAAGCATATTTCCCATCCAAGTCATCTAAGATGTTGACCAAATTTGGTCTACATACCAAGATTGTGCCTAGTCCAAGAATCTAGTGGAAAGAGTAGTATCATGACTGAAGAGTGACCCAATGTCACAAAGTGAAGGAATAAAATTTTTAGATCCCCCATGAGGTGTTAAGAGTGCTTGGAATATATATGGAGGTACATAGAGTTCATCTAGTTCTTGATTTAATCCATCTTGACATTTTGGGTCAAGTGATAGAAAGTGGAAGTAGGCAATTTGTAGAGGCCATATCTCGCACATGTGGTAGTCTCAGGAAAAAGTAATCACATGGGTTTGTGCATCTTGGTCCCTAGTTGATATGCACTAAGTTTTATATCATCTACCAAAGCAAGTTAGAAGTTGTGCATGGGTAAGTGGGCTCCCAAGTTAGTTTTCTAGAGTTGTTTGAGCTCAAACATCATTAGGACATCATACAAACTAGATATGGACCAGCTCACTTCCACATTTTATATCTTCCTTCAAAAATCCTCGCAATACCTCAAGTAAAATGGGTTCATCCCTTTTAGTATCAAGAAAATATCTATCAAGTTTTATGCCTCCATGATTTCTATGCTTTAAGATCCAAACCTCCAAAGTTTCTAAAAAAGTATAAGATGTTGACAAAAATGTCAATTTTAAAACTTGATAAATAAACATTAGTTTTCAAACCAAGGTAGATCTAACGGTACTCTCTCAATTATACATCTTGATCCAATAGAGAAAGATAGGTCAAAAAATCAAAGAGCTCAAGAAATTGACACATGGCATAAGCACGTAAGTTATTAGACTGATAATATCCTAAGAATCAATGTGGGATTGACAAATGGCACTAATGGAGAAAGAGTTGACAATTTTAAGTTAAATCAAGGGCTTTTATTTAATAACACCTAGGAAATGTAATGGAATAAGTATAAAGATGATATAAGTGGGACTATTACAAGAGATAACGAGTCAAGGACAAGTGGCACAAGTGCATTCAATTGGCATAAGATCAATGGCTCACACACATCCATGCATAGATAGATCAATGGAGTGAGATAAGTTAGAAAAATATAGAGTGTTTTGATGATGAATACAAAGAAGATAAGTTTCTAAAATTAGTGGGTCCTGACATAAGATTGAAGATGCACACATATTCATACATTTAGATCTAACAATGTGAGTGGAGTCAATAAGTCAAAAGGATTTATGAAGCTAATGAACATAAAGATAGTTGGACATGATATAGATATGCCTAGTTGGTTTTTGATATCTATTAAGTAAAGGCAATCTTGAGACATTTTTGAAAAAAATCAAAAAGGTTATTTGGGACCCAAATAAAGCAAATATCAAGGAGCCAAGCTCAGAGGCAAACCAAGGTTGAACCAGGGCCACATTTAAGAGACTAAGAATCATAAACAAAGCTCCATATAATTTAAATAGATCCTTTAGATCTAATAAAAAAGTTGAATATTGACCAATGACTGTGTGAAAACCAATGGTCTAATATTGGTTTTAACATATAGTGGACCTATGTCTCACCTCATCATAGTTCACATTTTTAGGTTCAAATGGCCACCTAATGTAAATATGAAACTTTTAATCTAGTTACAAGACATGATCCTCATCAGTAGATTAAGTAAATAATGACATGATTTTAAGAAAATATTTGGCTGTTGGTTAATGGTAATGGACATTAAATTCTTGTATAGAGTTGGTTCTTTATTGATAAGATCTAAGTCAACATCCTCAAATTGGTTCTAATCTATTGAAAGTGGTTGGGAATTTTCTAATGCACAACTGTCTCCCTCTTTATGTCTCTTTATCTTTGCTATAAATAAGGATTCTAAGCCTTGAAATAATCTATCCCTCTTTTTAGTATGACTAAACTCGACCAAAATTTGTACAAAGACACCTTTTGATGCAATAAAGACTGAATACCATCCTTTTCAAAGCCATATTGAAGTGTATTATATGAATTCATTAACCAAAGTTAAGTAAATGTATGTTCTTTTCTTATGACTAGAGTTTTTCTCACCTTTAGGAAGTTCTTAATAGTCTCATAGGTCATTATAAGCGCAATCTACAGTTTATTATCTAGTTTAAAAGTGGAGATTTTCCCTCTCTTACTAATTTGGTAACTAATTAATGCCTTGTTATAAAATATTTATGTGAGATTGATGTTATTTAGTCTAAAAAATGTCTTATAGTGTGTTTCATGTGAGTTGGATTGATCAAAACATTGGTGCATCATCACTTTTTACATGCTTTTATAAGTTTTGTGAATTCTCTCTCTCTTTTTTCTAAGAAGGTGCTAGTTTAGGTTTAGTATAGGTGATAGATCCATAAGGAATACAGCATTATCTGAAGGTCTGATCCAATTTTAGGATACCCACATCCTAAGATCAGTCCCATGTTGGTCTAGATTTGAGCAAAGGACCTGCACAATCATGTTGCTCATTTAGGGTGGAATCTAGAACCCCAACAATTAGTCAGTGCAGTTGTTCATATTGATACCCTTTGGTTGTGTATGTGAAAGACTACCTTGATTTATTAAAATTTGCTTATAAATACCTCCCTTTTCCATCATTTTAATTATTTAAAAAAAATCTTCTCCCCTCTCATGTTTTATACAGTGATTATCTTACCACACCAATCACACATAGTGATTAACCTATGACACCAGCCACACATAATGATTCATCTAATCAAGTAGCCAGACACATTCACCTACTCTAATGCCATGGATTCCACATGAAAATAAATTTTAAAAAAATTATTATGTCCTGATACTTTGAAGCTAATATAACAGCCATACACATTCAATGATTGGATTCCAAAATGTAGCTTCAGGGGCCTTGTGTACATTCCATAATACAAAATTGATAATGCCTTACTAAAATTGATAATGTCTTGCTATGAAAATAGTGAGATGAGGTTAAAATTCAACATTGAATTGAGATTAATCTCCTTTGGTACCTTAGATGCCAACATCCATAATTTGACAGGGCTTTCATTCCATAATATCAACCCTATAACCCCAAAAATAATGTTGACTGATGCAGACAATAATTTAGATTCTACTTTCAACTTGCAAATCAATCGTGCCAATATGTATATCTAGTTTTAAAATTTAAAATTCAAGTTTTTATAAATTTTCATCAGTTTCCATAATTCATTGAAATTTAATTTTTTGTAATTTGTCATTGGTTTCAATCATTCATATTTTTTCACTTTCATTGTAGATAGTTAGAAAATGGGCATCCATGTTGATAACATATTTGACCCATTTCTGAAAGCAATGGTTCAATTTATCCTTGAAATAATAGTGTTATAGGAAGATCAGTATACATTCTCTTTTTGGTGGTTGTTTACATTCTTCATACTCTGTTAGATTTGAAGTATGACTAGTGTACATTTATTTCTTCTAGGATTAGATTAGAATTAAATTATGCTTATACCAATCTAATTTCTAAAAAAAATTATTCCAATATTATTCCACCCTTGTCCTATGAGGCCTTATATGACCTTAAGAAAACATCAATTCCAACTATGCTTCATCCAAAAATGAGCATAAATTCTTTGTCTATTAATGATCAGGAGGTTAGTTTAGCATTTAAAAGAATCACATGAATGGTTTAATTTATATATTATTAAAAATTTAAAGATCAATATTTCTTTGCTTGTTAAAGGTAATATTTCTTGCATTTGTAACATGAAGACAAGATACTTAAAAAGGGAATCATGCCCTTTAAGATTCTGGATATTCTAAGTCTACATAATCATCATTCTATTCCTTTTATATTTCCAAATGTTGGAGAGTTTCTTTTAGATCATCTCCACATGAATTTTTTTATATTTACATATTTTAATAATAAATGTATCATGAAATTTTAAATTTTCATTATCTTATTTATTTGTTTGATTTTTATAGTTGACTTAGAATCAATTGATTTGACCTTGAACAACCTCAATAAAACCTAACATTCCATGTGCTAGTATCTTCTTGACCAACTATTCAAGGTTTTTTACATTCCATGGTTTGGTTTCTGAGTTGAAGTTTCTTATATTATATATTTTATTGACTATATATTGCCTCTTGTAGTCAAACCACACTCATCACTCCAAATATGACACATAGATTGGAGGACATACTCTCTCCAACTATAAGTACTGAATGTTTAATTTGACATTAGTATTGAGTTTTATTTTTAAAATTTATCATTTTTCTAATATAATTTATTTTTGTAGGGCACCCTCAATCTATGAGGAAAACTATGTTATCGCCACCACCACCAAACATAGTTTGCATAAGGGGGAAGATTGTTTCATTTACAACACTTAGCAAAGGAACACTACAATTATCTAGTTTTGAATTCCTTAATTTCTCTATCAGAGGTCTCTCCAGCATGTAAGGATTAACATGTTTGTAACAAATTGATCTTGATGAGGAATATCTATGGATTGAAAATGGAGAACTTAGTGGTAGTGATTTTAATCCCCATTAATTTCTAAAAAAAAATATTCCAATATTATTCTACCCTTGTACTATGAGGCCTTATATGACCTTAAGAAAACATCAATTCCAAATATGCTTCATCCAAAAATGAGCATAAATTCTTTGTCTATTAATGATCAGGAGGTTAGTTTAGCATTCAAATGAATCACATGAATGGTTTAATTTATATATTATTACAAATTTAAAGATTAATATTTCTTTGCTTGTTAAAGGTAAGATTTCTTGCATTTGTAACATGAATACAAGATACTTAAAAAGGCAATCATGCCCTTTAATATTCTAGATATTCTAAGTCTACATAGTCATCATTCTATTCTTTTTATATTTCCAAATGTTGGAGAGTTTCTTTTAGATCATCTCCACATGAAGGTTTTTATTTTTACATATTTTAATAATAAATGTATCATGAAATTTTAAATTTTCATTATCTTATTTATTTGTTTGATTTTTATAGTTGACTCAGAATCAATTGATTTGACCTTGAACCTCAATAAAACCTAACATTCCATGTGCGAGTGTCTTCTTGACCAACTGTTCAAGGTTTTTTACATTCCATGGTTTGGTTTTTCAGTTGAAGTTTCTTATATTATACATTTTATTGACTATATATTGCCTCTTGCAGTCAAACTATAAGTACTGAATGTTTAATTTGACATTAGTATTGATTTTTATTTTTAAAATTTACCATTTTTTAATATAATTTATTTTTGTAGGGCATCCTCAATCTATGAGGAAAACTATGTTATTGCCACCACCACCAAACACAGTTTGCATAAAGGGGAAGATTATTTCATTGACAACACTTAGCAAAGGAACACTGCAATTATGTAGTTTTGAATTCCTTAATTTCTCTATCAGAGGTCTCTCCAGCATGTAAGGATTAACATGTTTGTAACAAATTGATCTAGATGAGGAATATCTATGGATTGAAAATGGAGAACTTAGTGGTAGTGATTTTAATCCCCATGAATTTCTAAAAAAAATTATTCCAAACTATTATTCTACCCTTGTATTATGAGGCCTTATATGGCCTTAAAAAAACATCAATTCCAAATGTGCTTCATCCAAAAATGAGCATAAATTCTTTGTATATAAATGATCATGAGGTTAGTTTGGCATTCAAATTAATCACATGAATGGTTTAATTTATATATTATTACAAATTTAAAGATTAATATTTCTTTGCTTGTTAAAGGTAAGATTTCTTGCATTTGTAACATGAAGACAAGATACTTAAAAAGGGAATCATGCCATTTAGGATTATGGATATTCTAAGTCTACATAATCATCATTCTATTCCTTTTATATTTCCAAATGTTGGAGAGTTTCTTTTAGATCATCTCCACATGAAGGTTTCTATATTTACATATTTTAATAATAAATGTATCATGAAATTTTAAATTTTCATTATCTTATTCATTTGTTTGATTTTTATAGTTGACTCAGAATCAATTGATTTGACCTTGAACAACCTCAATAAAACCTCACATTCCATGTGCTAGTGTCTTCTTGACCAACTGTTCAAGGTTTTTTACATTCCATGGTTTGGTTTTTCAGTTGAAGTTTCTTATATTATACATTTTATTGACTATATATTGCCTCTTGTAGTCAAACCACACTCATCACTCCAAATATGACAGATAGATTGGAGGACATACTCTCTCCAACTATAAGTACTGAATGTTTAATTTGACATTAGTATTGAGTTTTTTTTTTAAATTTACCAATTTTCTAATATAATTTATTTTTGTAGGGCACCCTCAATTTATGAGGAAAACTATGTTATCGCCACCACCACCAAACATAGATTGCATAAGGGGGAAGATTATTTCATTTACAACACTTAGCAAAGGAACACTGCAATTATGTAGTTTTGAATTCCTTAATTTCTCTATCAGAGGTCTCTCCAGCATGTAAGGATTAACACGTTTTTAACAAATTGATCTTGATGAGGAATATCTATGGATTGAAAATGGAGAAATTAGTGGTAGTGATTTTAATCCCCATGAATTTCTAAAAAAAATTATTCCAAAATATTATTCTACCCTTGTACTATGAGGCCTTATATGACCTTAAGAAAACATCAATTCCAACTATGCTTCATCCAAAAATGAGCATAAATTCTTTGTATATGAATGATCATGAGGTTAGTTTAACATTCATATGAATCACATGAATGGTTTAATTTATATATTTTTACAAATTTAAAGATTAATATTTCTTTGCTTGTTAAAGGTAAGATTTCTTGCATTTGTAACATGAAGACAAGATACTTAAAAAGGGAATCAGGCCCTTTAAGATTATGGCTATTCTAAGTCTAGATAATCATCATTCTATTCTTTTTATATTTCCAAATGTTGGAGAGTTTCTTTTAGATCATCTCCACATGAAGGTTTTTATATTTACATATTTTAATAATAAATGTATCATGAAATTTTAAATTTTCATTATCTTATTTATTTGTTTTATTTTTATAGTTGACTTAGAATCAATCGATTTGACCTTGAACAACCTCAATAAAACCTAACATTCCATGTGCCAGTGTCTTCTTGACCAACTGTTCAAGGTTTTTTACATTCCATGGTTTGGTTTTTGAGTTGAAGTTTCTTATATTATAGATTTTATTGACTATGTATTGCCTCTTGGAGTCAAACCACACTCATCACTCCAAATATGACACATAGATTGGAGGACATACTCTCTCCAACTATAAGTACTGAATGTTTAATTTGACATTAGTATCGAGTTTTATTTTTAAAATTTACCATTTTTCTATTATAATTTATTTTTGTAGGGCACCCTCAATCTATGAGGAAAACTATGTTATTGCCACCACCACCAAACACAGTTTGCATAAGGGGGAAGATTATTTCATTTACAACACTTAGCAAAGGAACACTGCAATTTTCTAGTTTTGAATTCCTTAATTTCTCTATCAGAGGTCTCTCCAGCATGTAAGGATTAACATGTTTGTAACAAATTGATCTTGATGAGGAATATCTATGGATTGAAAATGGAGAACTTAGTGGTAGTGATTTTAATCCCCATGAATTTATAAAAAAAATTATTCCAATATTATTCTACCCTTGTACTATGAGGCCTTATATGACCTTAAGAAAACATCAATTCCAACTATGCTTCATCAAAAAATGAGCATAAATTCTTTGTCTATTAATGATTAGGAGGTTAGTTTAGCATTCAAATGAATCACATGAATCGTTTAATTTATATATTATTACAAATTTTGAGATTAATATTTCTTTGCTTGTTAAAGGTAAGATTTCTTGCATTTGTAACATGAAGACAAGATACTTAAAAAGGGAATCATGCCCTTTAAGATTCTAGATATTCTAAGTCTACATAATCATCATTCTATTCCTTTTATATTTCCAAATGTTGGAGAGTTTCTTTTAGATCATATCCACATGAAGGTTTTTATTTTTACATATTTTAATAATAAATGTATCATGAAATTTTATATTTTCATTATCTTATTTATTTGTTTGATTTTTATAGTTGACTCAGAATCAATTGATTTGACCTTGAACAACCTCAATAAAACCTAACATTCCATGTGCCAGTGTCTTCTTGACCAACTGTTCAAGGTTTTTTACATTCCATGGTTTGGTTTTTGAGTTGAAGTTTCTTATATTATAGATTTTATTGACTATATATTTCCTCTTGTAGTCAAACCACACTCATCACTCCAAATATGACACATAGATTGGAGGACATACTCTCTCCAACTATAAGTACTGAATGTTTAATTTGACATTAGTATTGAGTTTTATTTTTAAAATTTACCATTTTTCTAATATAATTTATTTTTGTAGGGCACCTTCAATTTATGAGGAAAACTATGTTATCACCACCACCACCAAACATAGTTTGCATAAGGGGGAAGATTATTTCATTTAAAACACTTAGCAAAGGAACACTGCAATTATGTAGTTTTGAATTCCTTAATTTCTCTATCAGAGGTCTCTCTAGCATGTAAGGATTAACATGTTTGTAACAAATAGATATTGATGAGGAATATCTATGGATTGAAAATGGAGAACTTAGTGGTAGTGATTTTAATCCCCATGAATTTCTAAAAAAAATTATTCCAATATTATTCTACCCTTGTACTATGAGGCCTTATATGACCTTAAGAAAACATCAATTCCAACTATGCTTCATCCAAAAATGAGCATAAATTCTTTGTATATTACTGATCATGAGGTTAGTTTGGCATTCAAATGAATCAAATGAATGGTTTAATTTATATATTATTACAAATTTAAAGATTAATTTTTATTTGCTTGTTAAAGGTAAGATTTCTTACATTTGTAACATGAAGACAAGATACTTACAAAGGGAATCATGACCTTTTAGATTATGGATTTTCTAAGTCTACATAATCATCATTCTATTCCTTTTATATTTCCAAATGTTGGAGAGTTTCTTTTATATCATCTCCACATGAAGGTTTCTATGTTTACATATTTTAATAATAAATGTATCATGAAAATTTAAATTTTCATTATCTTATTTATTTTTTTGATTTTTATAGTTGACTCAGAATCAATTGATTTGACCTTGAACAACCTCAATAAAACCTAACATTCCATGTGCCAGTGTCTTCTTGACCAACTGTTCAAGGTTTTTTACATTCCATGGTTTGGTTTTTGAGTTGAAGTTTCTTATATTATAGATTTTATTGACTATGTATTGCCTCTTGTAGTCAAACCACACTCATCACTCCAAATATGACACATAGATTGGAGGACATACTCTCTCCAACTATAAGTACTGAATGTTTAATTTGACATTAGTATCGAGTTTTATTTTTAAAATTTACCATTTTTCTATTATAATTTATTTTTGTAGGGCACCCTTAATTTATGAGGAAAACTATGTTATCGCCATCACCACCAAACATAGTTTGCATAAGGGGAAGATTATTTCATTTACAACACTTAGCAAAGGAACACTACAATTATGTAGTTTTGAATTTCTTAATTTCTCTATCAGAGGTCTCTCCAGTATGTAAGGATTAAAATGTTTGTAACAAATTGATCTTGATGAGGAATATCTATGGATTGAAAATGGAGAACTTAGTGGTAGTGATTTTATTCCCCATGATTTTATTTAGGTTTTAAAAGTACCTTCTCCAAATGAAATTTTTAGCTCTTCACCCCTTTTCCCATAAGCTATAGACCATGTTGACTTGTCATATGATGGAATGACTACTTTTACATTGACCAATTTATTATCAAAAAGTATAATTTCAAATCTTAAAGAGGGTGATATAGATGAGTTGAAAAAGGTATTAGTTTGGGAGTTTCAGGCAAAAGCATTGATAAAATAAATAAATGCCCATTATCACAACCATTTCCAGAGAGAGATTTTGTTCTCATTGGTTTAACATGAACCCACAAATATTGATGCTTTGTTCAGTCAATTTGAATTTGGGTTGGTACCAATTTATAATAATTACAATGATAATGTTTTGAATACTATGTTAAATAGGTTAGAGAATTTAAATACTAAATCCCAAGCATACATTAATAAATGGGAAAAAGACATAAACCTTGTCATTATTGAAAATGAGGAGAAGGAAAAATCTTTGGTAATTTATCATAATTTTTATCAAATATGTCATCATTATTGTAGTTTGTAGCTAATTATATTTCATTTCTAATTGTAGGAAAAATATGAGAACATGAAAAAGGAAGCCAAGGTCCTCAATGTGTATTTGAAAAAAAACAAAAAAATTATATTCTACCATTCAATTCAAATAAAATCTTGTTTTGTTAAATAAATATAGCACATGCAAGAAAATAATTAAGGAGCAAGGATGGGACTCTGATGTTTTACTGAAGTAGAAATAGATGTCAATCCAAGTCTTGTTTTAGAAGGAGATGCTACAAAAGAAGAAAAGTAAAATGTTGCTCATATTAATTTTGTTGGAGAAGATATTGAAAGGGTAGGCATATTGAAGGATGAAATAGAGGAAGGGTAGGCAAGGATTTCTAAGGATGGCAGTAACAAAGTGGATGGTGGTAGTCAGAAAGTGGGTGATGGGTCTTTACAAAAAAATATATTTTATGATGTTGCAAAATCTCTATTGTATTTCAAAATATAATGCTATGTTTTTTGAAAAATAATTTGAAATGACAATGTTAAGTTTCAATTTGCAAAGATAAGTTTATTAATTGTTAATTACTCTTGTTTTACTAAGTTATGGTTCATTTAAGATATTACATGCATATTATGAGTTGATGTAGTTCAAAAAACATGATGATGTGGACTACAATTTTTTTTTATGGATTTGGATTGAGCATAAATTTGAATGTGATGTGATTTCATCTTTTTAAATTATTATCATTGTTTTAGATAATGGAAAAGCTTATTTATTATGGATGTGGAGTCTAGGCAATAATTATGGTTTGTTTCTAGTCAATGGAAAGTTCATTGGTTTATTTGACAACAACTAAGTAAAACATTTTTTTTGCATGAGAATTTAATCCAATTCAATGATGATGGTATTTATTAGGTTGTTGTTCTACACTTTAATCTTGATGAGTTTAAATCATTATTATGGATCTATAATGAGGTTAGGGTTCAATAAGATATTTTTTCTTTTCAATTTGGTCATGTTGTTCAATAGGCTTGTCATCTTCTATTGCTTTGGTATTTGAATTATATATTCATAATTTTAAGCTAAAATTTAAGGTTAAAAATATTAATATGGTGATACAACATCAAATTTGTGCTTTTTAAAAAGTAATAAAATATGTATTTAACAATACAATCTTAGAAAAATACAAAAATATTATGGCACATTTGAAGAACCAATTACATAAAGGGAAAGTTGCATGATGAATGGATTAAATATTTAAAATGACAATGCTATCAAATATTTTAATGAATTAAATATTTTAAATGTTTTACAATATAAAAAATTATATGAAATTGGATTTCAGAATATGATAATTCCAATAAATATAAAACTAAAACTTAGGTAGTTGAAATAATCCTAGACAAACTTGCTCATGATAAGGGACATTTGCATTTGTCATGTCAGTGGCATATCGAGTGTATATATTTACATACTCTCTATTGGTCATTACACTATTGATGCCTCTTCTTTCAATTATATAATTCCATGTTTTGATATCTCTTTCATAATGAAACATGTCCATAACAAAATGTAAAACATATAATCTCAAACAAGTTTTTAAAATTTTATCCAATCTATTTTAAAGTTTTGACTTAATGAAATATAGGTCAAGAAATACGCTTTAAAATTCTACTGAGCCCAAAATCATTGTTTGAAAATTTTTATATAATCATAAATATTCACTAATACTTTCCTACATGATGCTACTCAGAAAAAGTGGTTTCCATAGTCGTGTAATTTCCCCATTTTCCATTGGTTCATTTAAACAATGATATTGTTCAACCATTGTAATTATAAAATATGTTGACTAAGATGTTCATAAATCCTTTTCAAAATACCTTTAATTTCATCTCTATCAACCTCTATATATTTACTAAAATGCTTAATAAGAGAACCCATGTATTTTTAAAATAAATTACTATTTAGTTGTTGACCATTATCACTATTCTAAGACATGGGACTCAAAACTGCCATGTCCTCTAAAAAATCATCCCTTTGAAAATGATCTCTGATCTTAGTAGATAAGTTTTACGAAATTATACTCAATTTCATCTGCATTTAAGATATAATAGTATTGTAAAGAAGATGTGTTATAGGCAATTCTTCAGTTTCAACTCCCATAAAATTAGGTCTTATATAGAAAGTACGCATTAGTATCTCATTGCCATTAAATATGACACAAATATGGTCATTTATATTCAATTTTAAATAACTATTAGGATTCATAAAATATGTCAAAATTTTTCAATTGATAAAAATAGGTCCTTGAAACTTTTCATTTGACATGTATAATTTATCTAGAGATTGACATACCCATTTTCTTAGCCATTTGAAGTCAACAATATAAATGGATCTCTCTTGAGCATGTTACATTAAATAATTAATTTCCTTCAACATTGGTAGAATTCCACATAATGTCAGCAATATTTTGAAATATATTAAATAGTACAACAAATATTTTGCCTTGTCAACTTCTATGTGGTATTTATACATAAAACCTACTAACAATGGATATTATTCAAAAATTATGCATGAAATTTCATACATATAAATCCATTTTTTCAACAATTTTTACTGTTAGTCACTTGTATTAAATTTTTTTCAAAATCTAAAAATATTTTTAGACTTCTTAAAATTTAAACATGTAATTCATGAATGATATCTTCCACTTTTGTGACATTAGCAAATTTACAAACTATTTTTTGTATACAAGATTCATCCTATGAGCCATGTAATGAATCAAAATTATATATGGGGTAACTATTATTTGTAGTCAAATATATACCATTTCTATGCCTCTACATTATTGATACACCATCAGCCCCAACACACACCAGCTTTGTAGTTATTTCATAATCTTTCCATCCCAAATTTATCTCCCAAATTAGATACAACCAATTTGTGAAGGTTTTCAACATTAAAATTATCTACCATTTTATGAACTATTAATAGATTAAGTTGCCTTCAATAGTTATCAAATTATAAACATGCATACAAACTCGTGATGTGTTTTTAAATGTTATGACCTCATCAATGGATAGTGAGATGAAAAGTGAATTTTGAACTTTTTCTTGAAAATCCTCCTTCACAATCATTTCTATACATTTTTCCATTGCCTAATCACTGTTATCTGACCAATGTGAATGCGGAATATCAAGAAATCCATCATGTTGAAATAAAATATTATAATCTAAAAAATAAAAAATATGTTTATCCTTTTTAAAAATATGGTATATAGAGAAAAATGTATATATATGGCCTCTAGATGGGACTGCATAACTTTTCTAAATTGAGCTTTGACTATTCCCCCTTTCTCAACAATATGGTTTTGAAATTTATTATTAGTTTCATACTCACGTGCATATCTTGCATGCATGAATTCTTCTACATTTTTCTATGTGTTTTTATTTTTTATCCATCTGTATGCTTCATTGTCACATATATTTTTTCACAATGTTTCTAAATCGTGTCTAAGTTAAGTTGCATTTTGTGTTCCTTTCCTAGTTTCCAACTACATATTGTCCATCTACATTCTACTGGAGTATCATTACCATTTTTAGGTTATACAAGTTCAATGAAGGGAAATTTTGATGCCCAGTCCACTTTAAAAGACCTTCCAATTTTCCATCTACTTCTCTTCCTTCATAAATATTTTTGAGTGGAATTTTCAGCTAAACTTAGTGTTTGATGAGAACTAGAAATCTCTTCTAGCAGTTGAGCTTCATGTTCATTGTCATCAAAAAATATAGGAGCATCTTCGAGTGGTGGAATTTCATCATCAATATAAACTTTAGGAGGTGACATGTTATTGTGATTAATTCATTCTTATGAGATACAATCATGATCAGTGGGGATTTATACATGTAAAAGTGTCAAGATATTATTCAATAATTAAAATCAAATTCATCAAATTTAATACAAACTAAAAAAGTAATGAGTACATGTGTTTTGAGTGCATTGTGGTTGTGTGGGATTTTTTATTAGCTATTTAAAATAAGATAATATGATCAGTTTTCTTGATAATTGGCCAATCCTTTTAGTATTTTCACCAGGTGCCATGATGAGCAAGGATTTTAAAATTTCAAAAAAATAAGAATTCATCTAGAATAGCAATGAGAAAGACTCATGATGCCCCTACTCACCATACCATATACATAGAGGGTAAGGATTGTGGATTTGAAATGATACTCCCTATCCTATATAGATATGGGATATGGATAAGATTAGAGAAGTGACATATGAGACTATAAATTATAGTCTACCCCTCCCCATATATATATATATATATATATATATATATATATATATATATATATATATATATATATATATATATATAATACATGGATATGGATAGACCTATATTTATATAGGCTAGTGACTATAAATTTATATATATGGAAACAAACCTATATATAACTCACATTTGGGCTAAATAAACCATGGAACCTAGATCATCCTCTCCCTCTTAACTAACTAAACCATGGATGTTACCTTATCTATAGTAAATACATAATAATTATATATTAAATATATAATAATAAGGTAGGCTCTCCTTCCACATAGATGTAGATGGGGTTGGTTGTGTCCAATTCTACCTAGGTTCAAATCTCATAGGAGTTTGTAGGCTAAATGTGGAAGTTAGTGTGGTATTCATGATTTTAATGGTCAATGGTGTACATTTATGTTGGCTTATTAGGTCTTGGGGACTAGGCCCTTTGTTTTATCTTAGATATAATTCATATCTATGGTTAAAATCAATTATCAGTTTAAAAAATAGGGTACGACCTCATGTCTACAAAAATCCCTTATGAACCTATACATGATAATTGGAGTGATTTAGTTGGTAGAGACTTTCTTTTGATAAATACCATGGGACACTCATGTCTATCTAGATAAAAGAGAAACCACTCCCCTCTAATCGATACCACTTTGATTCATAAGATGGGAGTGTATGATATTAAGATATAAGAGGGGACATTCCATAAAACCACTATCTTAATGGGTACTCCCATACTATCCATCTGAGGGGGAATAATTCCTAGTTTGATTGATAGCATGGGTAACACCCCAAGATTATCTAGATAGGAGTGGATGCTCCCCATAACTATGATTTGAGCGACCACATCAACACCACATACTAGTATAATCTAGTGGACATCACCCCTACCTACTCACCCATGTTCATACCACCCTTAGGTAACTAGTCTAGTATCCTACCACCTATTGGTTATTTACTGGATAACAATGTATCAACTATTCTAAGAACAATAGTGTTTTTTGGTCCAAAACACCAATACTTTATATAGTATATAGCTGACTACAAAGAGAATATTATAGAATAAGATGGATTAAATAGTATGTGTGGGAGATCCCCTTTCTTTATCTCCCCAAGTAAATTATAGGATAGTAAAGTGGGACCCTTAAAAATAGTCCCTCTATATCTCAATGGGAATGAAAAAAGTGATATCTTGTAGAGATCGAGTTAACACCACCTAGTAGAGGGCATGGGGGGATATAGAACAAGCTCTGTTATCTCAATATAGTCTAGTAATGGGTCATTTTATTCTCAAAGAACCCCCCCTAAAATTCATCACCTTGACCTAATTAGAAAACCCCTCTATATATCTCTTTAGGGGAGGAATTATTTGTGATATATTAGATCTACTTGAAAACTCTTGTTTGAGGTAAGATTCTTCAGAGAGGGGTCACAATAAGGAAAGTCCATGATATGCATGTTTAAAAAAGGAAACAAAGTTAAGTTCCACTAATAGGTCATCTTCCCCAATAGGTTACCCTATGTTATTTGTAGATACGGTGACCACTATCTCTCTATGGGGAATTCATTATATTACATATAGACTATAGGATTTGGATGGATTCATTAAGTTTAACTTCTCAAAGGTGATTTTATCCCCCCATAGATAGATAAGGGGGCTAATTCAACTTATCAAATATGCTTTTACCCCCCATATATATGGGACTATATCCAAAATCAACCCCATCCTAGGGTGACTATGGATATATATAATAAACTTATCCCCATATAAAGGTGCCTAACAAGATAGTGTCATCTATGACTTAATTATTGAGTGCCAACTAAATTCTATATTATATCAAAGGCCCATTGATTTATAAAATGGAGAAGAAAGAAAATAATGACAGTGGTTGAGGGCCATATAGAACTATAGAAAGATAATAGGGTCTTTATCCCCTATCTACATCTTGTATGGGGGTCATTGCTAAATTTTACATTATCTAATTATTTCATAGTTTTCCCAAATTTTATATCTCCTAGGTGGAAAATAAGTAAAACATTTTGGTAAACCCAAGAATTATTCTGACCAGAAAAATCCCTAGGTTTCCTCCTTCATTAGGGTTACAATTTATTCTTAGGGTTTCAAATTCATTCTCTCTTAAGGTTTGAATTTTTTATTACCCCTTATTAGGTCCCTTTTGTAAATTGGAAATTCAATTTTTGTATTATATAATAATTATAAACCATAGGTTTTATATGCTTTCCCTTATATAAGGGTTAGCACTTGTGGTTTTATTGGTCATTTTATTATAGTTTCAATCATTTTATATTATTTTGAATCCTTCAAAACCTAATATGTCTTATCATGTAGAATCCTAGATGTCTACACATATTGTGCCTTTTAATTACAAAAATGAATGGACCAATGTTGAAATATATGATAATGACTATGTGAATGATGGTAATGATTATGTGAATGATGTAAATGAATATTTTAATGATGATACTAAAGATAGATATGCTAGTGATGTATCCTTATAAAATGGTAACAAATGATAATTGCATCAATTTAATGTCATATAAGTTATTATCTTTCCTTCCCCTTCTATGGACCTTTATAATAGTTATCATGTAGAACAAGAATATAGAGAAATGGAATCAACAATCATAATTATTGACACTACTAATCTTATGAATAATAAAGATCAATGTTGTTTGGATATAAAAAAAATGGATAGATGACATACATGTTACTTTTCATTTTATTTAGGATGCTTATATGCCTCATAATTCAATGGTTTGAAATTATGTTTATGATACAATGCTTTTTATTGATTCTTATATTTATATACAAAATTATCATGTTATTAAAAATTCACTAATAATAATACTTATAATGAATTTTTTATACTCATTATCTAATTAAATGGTGAAAAAACCTATGAATGAATCTTTCGATCTATAACCATGCCTACTAGTCATATAGTTCCTATGATGCATGAAATGGATGAATTCCAAAAATGATTTGTTGCATTATCCTTAGAATATAGGGCATATACTATTAAATTTGATTGTGAGGGTACACAAAGATAAACTATAGTGCATAGAATATTTAATAAATCTTACCCATGATGATTTCTCACACCTATATTTCACTTATGTGATGGATATGGATATTTTTATACCCATATTTCACACTTTGTGTCTTTTTATTGAAATACACGTTTGTTATGAAGTAGTATTGATAAATAATTTTAACATAAGTTTAAAATTTATTACCCAAGATTAGATATACACTGTACCTCGTGGATATACATATTGTAAAGGTCTAAGGTTACCCTTATAAAATCTTCAAAACCTTCAACAAGGTCATGATGACCCATAAAATATTCTATTTTGAGATTAAAAATTAAATTCCATTGACTGATATATCCACCAACTAGTTTTGAGAAGATATTTATTTTTAGAAAAGGTTTTTTACCCACACTTAAGGAGAAATCACACTATCATGCTTATGGTTCTTTTCAAAAAATTTACCATGACATCCTTTATTAATTAATTATTTTTTATAATCACATACTCTCTCTTATGATATTTAAAATTCCAAAACATAAATAATGCCAAATATTTAAGGCAATTCTTCACCTAAAATTGAACCTACATATAGGTAAACTAATAAAGAAGCATTATTCATAATCTCTACTCATGTTAGTAGTTGTCCATTTATGAAATTTTGAATAATCAAGGACAAAACAAATGAAATTTATTTAGTTTTACTTCATAATAAGCTAATCAAAATATACCTTATATTAAATATCACCCTACACATCATTTATTATGAGTGGGGGCAAGGTCATTTTGTAACTATCATAAAATCACTGTGTATAGAAATGTCAATTATCTTGTATTACAACAAAAAATCAAGGAAGTCACGCAAAATATTGCATTCACATTTGAGAAATATAATGAAAAACTAGGTAATTCAATTTATTCACATTCATTTATTTCACAATCCAATTAAGATAGTGTATCCCAAACAATTTCCATGGAATTAATCATCATTCAAGCTTTCATATAAGGTGAATATAGGTAATAACCATCATGAAAAGGCTTGGCTACTTAACAACATTCTCATTTCAATTTTACCTCTCCTAGAGGCAATGGAGTCATGGATGGTCTCCCATTACTTTAGGGAAGCCAACAAATACGTGGTCTTCTTAGCTAATTGGGGAGTGAATAACTTGTAAGATTTGGTGATGGATAATGTTTATAATATGTGGTCAAGTATTGAAAATTTGGACACTTGATGGCATAATTATATGATAAGATACTCTCTATATCATTATTATGGCATTTACATTCATTTTTGGATACTCTGGTGATTTGACATGTGTGTCTAGGATCTCCATTCATTAGTACACATTTATCTCTTGGCTGTAGATATTGTTGATGTGACTACCACACACTTGTGGTGTTTTTAATATTATTTGTGTCTAGATCTAGATCATTCTTTCATGTCTTCTCCCCTTATAGTTGGTTATGGATTCAAATATGAAATTTGTTTATCTCCAATACAGTTATCACTTCCCCTATCCTTTCTCTCTGAGCTAAGAGGTGTGAGGTGGCCTTTAGGGATAGTGTCTTATACTAAAGCCTTAGATTGATCTTCTAACTCTTGAATGTGGAAGTCTTAGAGGCCATTCAAGTCTTCATAGGGAAGACTATCTATATGCTATCTGGTGAAATAAAGTGAATACTGATGTGGCCTATTATTTTGCAAGCAATCTTCTTTGTGTGGTTCAAAACAAGGAAAAGTATAGATTGGTATTGGAAACCCTTGTGTGGAAGGATATTTGAGGTGGCCTCATTGGATGGCTGAATCAATTTTCATAGATCAATGGCCATCTTACCCCTTTTAATTTCTATCATTATTTTGTCTTGGTTCCTCTGTGTGTTTTATAAGAATTATATTTTCATTTTGTGTAATTACATGATACTTTATTATGTTTGGTGGAGGGATTCCTAACTGAGTCTACTCCATCATAATCATGGATCGATCCTCTTCCATCCTTGAGTCTTTTCATCAATAAATTCTAGTCGAAGGCACTTGTGACTTCAATTTAATATTTAGTGGAATTTTGTTTGAGTTGTGGTGTGGTGGTCACTTTAGAAGTAGAAGGTGTCAGGGATCTTGATGGAGGAAGATAAAATGAATTAAGGGTAAACGTTTCTCACTTGATGAAAAATAAGTTATAGGCCATGGTGGATTTCATTGGTCTAGGTGGTATTTATGGCCTTGGAAAACATAACCATTTAGAAGTTGATAATCTAGGTATTGTTTGTAAATTGACTTCTTCAAAACTTAGCAACACCTCTATGTAAATTAGTTGTTATTATTTTCTTATGTTTCTTCATGTCTATTGGTCTATAAGTTTTATGCTTGTTATTTTTTCTCTCCATATGGTACTTGCATTAGGGTGGTCATTTTTGTGTTGTTTGGAACACTTCCTTTTTTATGTTTATTTTTCTCCATTTTTGTACAGGTGAGGGCTCTTTCCCTTAATACCAATCTAAAAAAAGAGGAACATAGGTAATGAATTATGATTGATGACAAGGTGAAAAAAATAAATACACTATTGATTTTATTGATTAATTAGATCATGATGAGAAAGGGTTATAATATACAAGAACCCATGAGGGTTCATTAGGACATATTACATTTACAATTTCTGTTGGGCCTAGTAAAGTGGAAACATTATATTTTGTGGTTCCTACCATTATAAAATTCAATGTTATATTCATTAAGTCATGGTTAGATAAAATGCAATAGAAATTGGATATCATTATAAAAATTATTTCATTTGATTTCCAAGGTGATTTGATCATTCTCCAACAAGAGAATACATATGAAAGAAAATATGAAAATCACCCTCTTATGTGCACAATTACATATCGAAGGGCACAAATATGGATACAAAATAAAAATAAAACATATGTAAATTATGAACATAATAAAGTAATAAATAATAATACTATACATGAATAAAAAGCAAAGCTAGAATCTCCAATTTCTATTAAGCATCAAGCATCAATTAAATAATTATCTCAAGAAGAATCATAACAAGTATTTAGTGAAAGTGCAACCATTAATATTATTACATGATCAATGACAAGAATGTATTCCAATGTTTGATATACTAATGAGATAGATAAATAAATTCAACATAAGACAACAAGTGATGCAGATCTATTTAGTGCACTTTGTTTACTAAAGGGATTCATCTCATTTAATGTTACCAAATTGAATCAATTTATTGAATGGTCTAAATCAGGACATATATTATGCTTCAATATTGTATCATTAGAATAGAACTATGATATATATGTTATTCCTTTCCCATAATGTGTAATGTTTTCACTAATTTATCTAGGACCTACACGTGAGCATCAACTTGATTAGGTCATAAGTTAGTAATGACGTAATGCAAATCAAATATTCAAAAATAAAAAATATAAATTAAGGACCTATGCATGACATGTTTTCCTCATACACATAATTTATTGGTGTACTTGTAAAATACATGATTATTTACATAATTATTTTATATTCACATACTTATCATTGTATACATGATTGGGATGAAAGACATACAATTACATATGATACAGGGACGTATGGATGCATGACATCACTTACACCCATGGGGAAAAAGTCTACATTGGAGGCATAATCATACAAGCCCAAGTTGTATATTTACATACTAATCCATCGAACATAGTGTATTTCCATATATGAATTCCTATTGATCATAATTTCTAAAGTGATATTTCCTATGGATATTGTGATTTTGTAATCTAGATGATGACACTTATTGATTATGAAAACTAACAAGGATTCCTTCTTTCATGATTGATATTTATAATTATGACATCACATGATAATTGATGTATGATATAATGATTTATCAATGGGTACATTTATTATGACTTGTCATAAAACATTTTATATGTGTTAGAAAAATCTCTAGTCTATTGCATGTCCATGTCATGTCCATTTTATGTTAGAGGTGTGTTTGTGTTATACATGTGTATGTTTCTTGATCATGACCACATAATTAGTCATGGAAGAGGACCTCTTGGAGTTTTATATTCATTATTTTCATTAAAATATCAATTATATTTTCTCTATAGGTTATATCTTCCATTTAAGGCTCTTGAATTATGGGTCTACATTGGACATCTTTCAACATCTAAAACATTTCATTTCTCTACTTATGATTAGATTGAATACCTTTTTATAACATAAGAAGTATTTTTATTATATCATTCTCATCATGGTCATAAATATCATAATCATTATCATTTTTAGATCCATTCAAAAAATTATCATCAAAATTATTCCAACATAATTTATAAAAGAAATATACAACAATGGAAGAAACATCAACATCATTAAGAGACAGAATTATCTTTTTCAAATAATTAATCAAATTTATTTCAACCAACTCAATATGAATTTGATTTATTTTAACACTTCACCTATAATTATTTTATACCTAATCAATTTAGGTGGCATAAGATGGAAATATATGTAACATGTAAATACCCTAGGTTCTGAACTACAATGCAAACACAACAAGTTATATTAGTGTTTATAAACAACACACAATGGACAAGGATGATTATTTAATTAATTAAAAAATAATAATCCCTAAAACATAATATACACTATAATAAAATAAATATCTAACCCTAATGGGTGTATGAGAGAATGGGTTCACCAAAATATAGTATCAAAAAAGGGATCTTTTACATCAAAACGCACTACTTCTATCCATAAAACATGCAACCATATATAATTAGATGCACTCTAATAAAATAAAATAAAAATACCTAATTGAAATAAGGAATAATCTTGGATAAGTAATAAATTCAAAGCATATTTTCTATAATAATATATTGTTTTTGAAATCTAGGGATAATTGGTGGAATAATACAACATAAAACACACCAAAAATTTGAGATGAACAAAGATAATTTTCTAGGACACCAAATGTGGGAGGATAATTATGGGCATTCTAAAACTATTAGTGAACAATTTTAGTATTTTTTTAATTTTTGAATTATTATTGTAAAACCTTGTTCTCCAATTATAAGCCCTGATGTTTTATGGAGTTCTATGTAGATTTGTGGGAAAAAAATATCCTTCTATGTAGTCATAACAACTTATCACAAACCCAAAAAATGAGGTACTTAATGAGTAGCTTATGTTATACCTTTATTATTATGAAGCCATTAATATGCAAATAATTTGGAAAATAATGCTCGATGCACTTAAGTAATAAATTTGTTGATGCAAACCCTAATACATATATTTATTTTTATGCTAACATTGAAAAGTGGAAAAATGAGATAAAGACTTAAAATATTAATTCAAATTATAGTCTAAATTATAAAATTCTACTCTTCAATAAATTCTTGATGGATTCCTTCCACATTCACTTTTCAATCTTGTCATTCATATTCATTTCATGTTTAATATGCACTAATGCACATGTGTATTTATACACTTCTCAAATTCAAATTAGGGCCAAAATAATGTGAAAACCAACACATTTTAAACAAGGAAGAACAAAATAATGGATAACAAAATTCACAAAGAACCTAAGAAAATGTTCATAAGTGTTGATACCTGAACCATACAATGTATGGTTTTGGGTGTTAGGCAAAAAATAATAGAAAATTACCAAGGAAGAAAGAGAAATAAGAGAGAGAAAATTGATGGGATAAGACAAGGTAAAATTAGGCCAAAACATGAGAAAACATACATATAAGAGCATAATATGAATTGATAATTGACAAACACACAACTACCATAGAAAAATGTAATTTAAAAATTAAAACTATCCCTAAACCAAAATTGAGTGTATACACTAAGACACTTGTGTATTTAAAGATCGTTTAAATTCAAAATAATAATTGACTGGTAGGAAATCTGACATCAAATAGTTGAAATTTTAAATAAGATGGGTCCACAATACCACACGTACCTCAATAGACAAAAACTCCTATGACCACCTCGAAATGTGCACAATACATTTATGGGGAACTACCAAAAACATGATTTGAGAGAGGGAAGTGATAAGGAGGTGGAGAGAGAGGAAAAGGAGACATAATGGATGATGACCAAAATACACTAATAATGTCTGATTTATACCACAATATATTATGACCATAATATACTGATAATGTTTAATTTCTACCACAATAGATTTACAGTAATAACACTTAAATTTGATTAATAATCGATGAATATACAAGTACCTTTCAATAATATATTTTAATGAGTAATATAGGATCAAGGCCATATTTAGGTGTCTAAAGAGGTTTAAATTCAAGCATACAAAATGATTGAGGGGAAATTGACGTTAAAAAAAGCGATACATAGTGGCTAGTCCCTACCTTTGTAGTGACCATTATTTTTGTTTGAACTTGTATTTTGAGTATGTAGACAATTTAAGAAATTTTTAGTGATACCATAGTGTTTAACCCTAATTTAGATGTGGATCCTATTTAGTGGTTAAGTTTAAGGATATATAAATGATAGGGCACAAGGGTGAATAACAGATCTACATCAAGCCAATCAATGTGCTAAACTTAGATGTACCATATGATAAATTTATAAAGATGAGATAGGTTATTAATGGAAAGTAAAGATATTCTAGATATATAAATAATAGAAGATAAATTACTTAGTTATTTATGATGTTAATATAGTGTCAAATCTAGTATAGGTATGAAGTAGATAGGAAGATAATTCCAGAATAGATGTTAGATTATGGATCTAGTACCTCTCGCTCTTTAGATAGTTTCATCGACACTAATGTTAGATATTGATGATATTGTCTAGTAAAAAATGTGTTCTCAAATAAGACAAGACCACATAGATTCTTTTAGGTTTGGCTTCATCTTCACTCTGGTGCATTCAAATCTAGGTCATGGACTTTTCTTTCTATTAAAATGTAAAAACCCATGGATTTGTATCTTCAATATCACCTTGGGGAAAATGGGTTAGTGGGCAACATGGTGTCAAGATGACACATAATGACCCCATTATCAAAGGGCATTTCCTTCATGTCTAATAATCTATAAGTTGGACTTAGACTCATGTAGTTCTCCCCCCTATGTGTTGGCTTGTGTGTGAATCATGCAGTGTGTATTAGCAATTACAATAGTGACCAAGCATATAACTTATAAATTTTGACCTTATGAATGCTCCCTTTAGTACTTCAGGACCTGTATCTAGCATGTTCCTTTGACTGATATTAAAATAGGGAAGAATAGGAAAGCTTTTGGTAACTTGAATGCTTTTTTAATGTTCTTTTGGTCTTTTCTAGGCGAGAAATAAATTAGGGTTGATATTTTATTTATACCAATCCTATTATGAGATAACTCACATTAAAAAACTTAGGTTAACCATTTTGATATGTTTCATTTACAAATTGGATGACTTTTATGGTAATGGACACTTGTGATAGGCTATGCCAGTAACACCAATGTTATTATCTAACCCAAATTTTAGTGTCCAAAGAGAAGGAGAGAAATCATAAGTTCATAACTTGCATAGGTGTAATATAAATATATTTTAACTATTCTTGGCAAGATGGTATGTCTATATCATAAATATAAGGTTGTTCAAACTAAGAGATAGGCCAAAGAGCACAAGATGGATAAGATGTGAGGCTTACGAAAGTAAGGCATGTGTAGAACTAAGAGTAATAACTAAGGTCATGAATTTTTAGAGTGTAAAAGACTGAGGTGATACATAATCACAAAAATACCCTTTACATTTAAACCCTTTAATCTAGTAATGAAATTAATATTTTAAATGAAAGGAATAAGTACCTGGGTGTGTATAAACACCTTGTCTTTTCTTGATTTGAATTTGATTACTTTATTAGAGCTA